>LUCM01007203.1:46404-124166 GCA_008360955.1 Fasciolopsis buskii | reverse complement strand
TACAGGCGAAATCTACTGACAAATGCATCGCCTGCTTGATTTGACCCCGCTGATTGTGGAAGTTCTCAGTTCCTCGAAAAGTTTGTGCTCATAGCTGTTGCGAACAGCCGAATCAGACAGACGTTCAACGACCAGTAGAGTGACTTGCGTCGGCTGTCGTTGAGCTGAAGCAAGAATTGCATTAAAACCAGTTCCGCACAGGACCGCGCCAACGGTAGCTAACTGCGATATGGTCAATTTGACTCAAAGTACTTGTCGAGCTAGAGTGCCATCTCGCTGTGCGACGCGAACTGTGTCAGAAATTCGTACTAGATAGGAATAAATGATTATCTGCGCAGAATTGGAGAAGTCTTTCTCCGTTGTCTGTTCGCTTTGCAGGCAAGGTGCATCGCCCGCCTAAACAGGACTCCGATGCATTCAGTTTTCCATTTTGTGCATTGAAGTCACCTGCCACCACTACAATGTCAGAGCGTTTGCTCTTCCGAACAAGTGACGAGATTATCGTAAAACTCGCCTTTCTCCATGTCAGTGCTGCAGTCTGTGGGAGCGTATGCCGAGATAACAAATAAACTACGCTTAACACTACTATCCTTCCGGACCCTGACAGATCCCTGCAGTCTCATGGCACACAAGCGACCGTTGCCTGGGATACAATCTAAAAGGGCTGCTTCAGCCTTCTCACTCAAGACTATTCCTACACCACGTTGACCCACATCTTGAGCTGTTTCGTCTCCTGAAGTGCGAAGAAAATATCTTGACGAGACACTTGGCCCAGTTAGTCGAATTACTCTACTCGAATCCTGAATTCGTGTTTAACTCACATAGCAGACATCAATTGAAAGTGAGCCTATTGTCAGAGCCAAACACACCTGTTGGCCAGCCTGCATTAAAGTGCATACACTGAAGGTATCGAGAGTCAGAGGCTGACGAGGCCTGAGAAAATTTCAATTAGCAGGTTTGAAAACCACTTAATAAATCACTTGATATCGAAACGTTACGAGCGTCGGGCACGTTGTCAGTGGAGATGCTATGGGTCGGCAAAAGGAGTAAACAGATTGAGTTGGAGACCGAAGAGACAGGCTGAATAAAAGAGAGGGAACTATGAGCATTAGCATACTTATCACCACCCACCCCGCTCGATGCAATGGGCAGCGCGGTCCTGATTATCCTGCGCGACTACCGATGCAGTATGGAATTATTTGTAGGCGTGTAACTCATGGAGGATAATGGACGGGTACTGTTAGGGAGTCTAGCCGCTAAACGGAAGAACGATTAGGGTTCTCAACCAAAGCATTTGGTTCTAACAAGAACCTGATTGCAAGGCAGCGGGGTACAGCTGAGTGGGCGCCCATCTACTTGGATCAATTAGTCTTCCACTGGTGTTTTCGACGGAGCTGCTAACTCAGATCAACCCCCGACTTGGAAGACCAGGAGACTACTTCGTCAGGCCTCTACCCATTGACCTTCCAGGCATGATCGGATCTTCGGCTTGAGATAAGCCATCCTGTACAGCCCGTTGAATCATGGAGGCATGCAAGCCGTCACACCACGTCAAGGTGTAGTCTCGTTGTGGCGGTGAGTATAGGCGGCGGTTAGTGGGCCGTCGTGAGTTTGTGGACCTTCCAGTTTGGCAGAGCTTATGCCGGGATGGCTTGCTAGAGTTGAGTGTGTCGAGAGTGCCAGACAATCGAGGTGTACAGACAGGTTGACCTACTGAATTAGCAGGATGGCTAATGAAGTGCTGGGTTTTGTGGTTAGTTGAATAGGTCAATGGTATGCGCTTCCTGTGGGATTCAACTGATTTTGGCTGGGTGCCATGCTGTCGTTTAACGGAAGGACAAGGAAGTGCCAGAGGGCGTATCTGGGATGGGGTATATGCCAAGCGGTTGATATCAGCCTCAGAAGACATCGGTGAGACGGCAGTCATCTGCGTGGTTGCACCGTCAGTGCTCTTATCTTGGGGTACCAGATTTGGTAGATTAAGGTGAGTACGTTTGCGGGGTGGTTGGAAGGGCGAAGGAGACCGAGTTTCATCTAGGTCTACCGGTATTGGTTGCGACCAAAGGAGATGATGTTGAGGGATCAGCACTTTTTCGGCTGGTATACGCGAAGGTGGGGTGCCACTGCCCTCATTAGATTTTTTCTCAGACTGACTAGTAACAGATTTGTGGGGTGAAGAGTTTGGACAGGAAATTGAGCGGCGTAAGTAAGGGAGAGGTCGGTTATGCAAATTACCTGAAGGTGTAGTTTTCGATGGGTTTTGTATTTTGGTCCCGGTAGTGATCACCGGGCACGGAATAGCCGGAGATGTGGGGCGATGGAGACTGTCACAGGGAGAAGGTAGGTTAATTGAAACCTTGGCAGTAGTCTCGGAATTTGGCCCATTAGGAGGAATCTGAACTGGCAGCGCACTGGTTAGAGGGGGAGCGCCCGATACAACCGAAGTCCCGCCAACTTGAGAAGCCGCGGTAAACTTTAGTGACCATAATATACCTCTCTGAAACGGAGCTTTATCCATAAAGATCTTGATATTTTTATAAGGCGTATAGTTAGCAATGTTCGCTTTGTTTGCTATAAACTCTTTAGCAGAAAGTTCGTCACGAAATTGAAATAAAATTGGACAGTTATTCTTCGGGGATATTTTCCAAAGCCTAGAACACAGACAGGAGTGGTGAGCCATGCTACAAGCATTGAAAATGGTAGATTGGACCAGTGGCAGTGGGAGGCGAGCGGGTACATTAAAGAAAACGGCATTCTTCGCTTTCGCAATACGTTTGTGAGCTCCCTTAGTTACGGGTTCAAAATAAGCGTCCTGTGGCAGCCAGATTGCTGGCATTATTATCATTGGAAGGGTCAATTAGGCTAACCAATGGGGATAATTTCAACGACAGGTCATCGATCTGTTATACTTTGATTTTTAAAACCCTTAGTCTTTTCGAGACATCAAGAGTTTTGGGACCAGAATTACTAAATATATCAATGAGCAAGACTGAGCATGTTTTAGTGGGAATCAAGGGTTTTACGGGTTTTCCTAGAATTACGGTGCGGCGCTGACGTCGCTTTGGTTCGGCTGGTGAAGTCATTGTAGATGTTGCAGAAAGTCAAGTACGTCTGAGATGGCTATGAGAGGCTATAAACGTTTGGTAGCAAACAGCGGGATGGTGTCAGGAAGTGCGGGAGCGTAAAAGTGAGAAGATAAATAGACAGGCTAACTGGCAAAATTGTTCTTAAATGTGGTTCAATATACGGGTAGAATATGTGGTTAGCAGCATGAAGACCTTTAATATAGGTCTAGGCGGGAGCTGAATATGTGACGGTCCAGGCTTGAAGCAAATATTGACAGAAGGGTCAGCGAGGCACGAGGTCAGAGTTTAATGGTCAAAAAATTAAGGGAATATTTTCAACTAGGGAAACGGTCCTATTTATGTCAAAAAATGCTACGATAACACCCTAAATTGCAAAAGACAACAGCGAGAACAACTCACAGGGAGGAACGGTGTACCGCGTTTGTAGTTTGTATAGTAAATGTTTTCTGTTATTTCGGCCATGGCTGTGTGCATTTGAAAGCACAGATTTGATTGCAGAATCCATGCAACGTAGCTTTGGCTTCGTAATCGGTGCGTCCAGAAACTATGATCTGGTTAACGCTAGAATTGTGCATTTACTTTGAGAGGTAGATCCTAGGGCGGTCTTAAAGCAACGGTCCAAAACATTGCACCATCTTCAGCTGTTTTTTCTTTGCCCTGGGCCAAATAACCCCATGAGAGTTGGAGATATTCAAGCCTGTTAATGGAGCCGCCTCAACCAATGCCTGTGGAGTTAAAGACGACGGGTGCAAATGGGATGTTACAGGCTTCATGAACCCTTACTCATGTCCGCCAAATTCGCAACACTGCAGCATTTGGCGATTGCCCCTTGCACGAGCCCATCAGACATTGCATCATTCGACTGCGGTTCCCCTTATTCTTTTTTCAATCCAACATCCACCATTGGACCTAGCTAAAATTTTGGATATTAAAATTACTCGAAACGAGCCTCATGAATCAGATATAGGTTACGCCATTTTTGACCTAGCTGACCTGGTGGTATTGATATGTGACAACCAGTTAGAAAAGGAAGAGGATTGCCCCATTCGATATCTAGTTTAAGAGATGCGTGCAGTGTTGTAGATTTCTGGAGGACAACAGCGACAAGGCGTTTTCCGTATGCAAGGTTGGTTACACCGAATCTTGATCAGTCAGTACTTGGCAAGCTAAAGGCATCTGTGGTTAAAGTATGGGTGATATTGGTGAGCTTCTTCAGGGAGTTCAGCAGTATTATGAGGTCATTTTTGTGCGACTGATTTCAGGCTGAAGGCCGGTAGACCAGTCCTAGCAGGAAGTTTTCCAGCCTTGAGCGGGAGGTGACTAGCTAGAGGCTATCCAAAGATGTTGATGAAGGATCATCCATTATCGTGTGAGGGAAGAAACCTCCATGGTAAATGACTACGCCTGCACATCCCGTGCCGGAATTTTGCCTGATCGTAGTCTATCTCTGGATTTGGGTCTTTGTCTCAAGAAGGATCGGAATTAGCCAAATCTGTGGGCGCTAACATGTGGGGATTGATTTCCAAAACTGCCTTCTGGAGTTCCGGGACGTTCTTGGTGATCCTCGGGCAGTTGGTCTATAGAGAATTAATAAAATGCTCAGGAGCTGGCGCAGTACTGCTGTTGTCGGCTGGTTCGTTGATAGGAATGGGAGGGACAGCAAATACTTTGATGGGTTGCTGCAATGGGTTATGTGGGAATTATTGGGAAGGAAGTTATCCTGGGAAGAGATAAAGTTGGGGACAATGGAGTGGAGCTATATCCCCATGACTGGGTGTCAGTATTTCAGAAGTAGAGTCCACTTGTACTTCCTCCCGAAAAGAAGATGAAGTCTCTTGCCATTTCTCTCTGGCTTGCACGTTTCTCACTTTGAGACTTGTTTTCTGAGGAGACTTTTAGCCCAAAGGAGCTTTGACACTAGCAGGATTATGCGCCTCTAGCGTTCCTTCAAAATAATAATTACATGGCAATTTGCCAGCATGTTTTTGGAATTGTTTATTTTATCATGCATAATGTATTTCTAGTGGAGTTTGTCTCTCATTTCACCGTTTCCTCGTTGAATCTACTACTGAGTGCGCAGGAGAAGCATTGCCCAGTTCCTCTGTGGCGGGAGAGCCAGATGTTGAACAACCAAGGGGAGTTATCATGACAATGGCGAGGACAGTTTATTAGGATCGTTTTGCAATATGGCACTTGTTTATAGTTCGCTTTAGGCAGTCGGAAACGGGGCGATTTGGCCACTCTCGCCCCGTCCAACCCTTTTTACTACTTGGAATAAGGTTTCCCTGAGAGGTAAAAGGATCCTAATTGCCCATTTTCTAAGAAAGCTAGCCAGAATCTTGACTAGATTATATCAAGCCAATTACATAGGAAATTGCCTCAGCCCCTTAAGGTGTGACGTCTGGAGGTGGGAGAGTTGCGGAATAAGGCTGGCAATTTATTCTCGGGTGACTTTTCGAAAGGTGAAGGTAAATGGTATTCTGCACTACTCTGGAGGTGGTTGGATAAGACATCACATCTGAAACAGAGCCCAATAACCGTTTTGATAGCAAGCGACGGAAGGCATTGCGTGGCGATGCATCGTCTAGACGGAAGTCACTGTGAAAGAGATGGTTGGTAATTAGGTGACGGCGCAGATTGTGGTAAAAGAGGAAGCGGTCTGAAGAACTAAAAACGGTGACCGCCTTGAGAGGGTTTGAAGTTATACACCCAGGAAGGGCCGGGTGATAGGACTAGCTTTGGCAGTTTGTGCACGCATGCTATTTTATTAATTAGGTAAAGGAGCAATGAGAAGCCAACGGATAATACGGATGGTCGGTTGGCCTAAGAACTTGCAAGGGCTGGTAACATGTCGGCTGGTGGTAAATGATGGACTTGAGATAAGTGCCTAAAAGCATGCGGACTCACTGCCGCGGTTTTTTGGAATATTTACATTCTGAAAGCTGTTTGGTATCAGGGATTTCAGAAACTAATCTTCTTACTTAACAGTGGAATTAGACACAGCAGAGCTGAGTCGCAGGGATTTGTGCACTGCGTGGAAAAGTTTGAGTCCATCGACTAATATTGAAAATGTTGTCTGCATCTCTGAGGGAAGGTGAGGTCGACTTTTGGTGGCATTAAGCAAAAGATCTAGAGTTTGTAGAAGACGTGGCTCCACTAGATGTCAGAATTGCACAACTCCCTCTAGTATGAGGGGTTTAATGACTCTGCCCAAAAATGCTTCTCGGCGAAGCTTTGAGAATGTCATGAGATATGAATCAGTCTGCGCTGGCGTGAACGAAAGTCAAAAATCTTAATTCCTGCTCTTGAAAAAGGATTTTGTTCACATAAATTACCTCCCTACTGGGGTAGAATTTGTGATGATACGCTGACCAATAATAAACGGTTTACCGGCTAGCCGAACTAAGATAGGACGGATTGTGTATTTCGAGGTTCAGTTCAACCCAGTGTTAAGGCAGCTTTTGTGAATGAAGATGAGGCCACTGAGTCTGCTTTGTGTTTACATGCGGATAATGTCATTCGGTCAGGAACGTTAAAAGCAATGGCTTCTTGGGCAAGTGTGAAGCGCCTGCTAGCCGACGCCCAACGACGCCATTTAAACTTTCGATTTCTAATGAATACTCTGGGCAGCAGGTCTCCCAGGGGTTAATGGGTTTGACTGAATTGTATAGTTTACTAAATTAACCGTCTCAAGGGTGGAATTCTGTAAGCTTGACAGTGAAGTTGATGTCAACGTGGGACACTTGGATGTCGGCCCGGTCATGTAGACCAGTTGGTTCCGCAGAGCAAGAAGTAGTTTGCCGATTTCTGTTACCTTTCCCGGGTTAAGTTTTGTGTCCCATGAAAAAGTCTGGAAGGCAGAGTGATACTTTGAAGTCAACTTTTGCATTTGGGTCGCAGAGACAGCAGTGTTTGCGTTGACCGCTGGAAATGGCAAGAAACAGGGCCGGCAGTGTCCAAGTTATTACGACCTTATAGGTATAGCGCTGGAATGGATAAAATGGGTCACTGCTGCATACTTATAGAAACGAATGATACCGCTAGAACGGACAGTAATGTTTAATTTGACTGGGTTTTAGATAAATTTGACTGAGAGCTAGAAATGTGGCAGCTCGTGATGGGTTAGAACACTGGCAAAACTCTCCCGCAAAACTTTGTTCAGTGTAGCAAGTTGAAAGATTCACTGAATTCTACTGGAAAAGCGTTTTACCTGACTTTGAAGCAGAAAATGTGTCCCCAAAAGCGTGCGAATCACAAAAACCAAAGATCTCAAGCCGGGGATTAAAATAAAGCCCTTATTGAATAAACGGAAGCCAACAACAGTGAATTGCTACAACACTCGCTGAACCATCGAAGCTTTCACTGTGGGTTAATGAAAGCGAGAAAACAAGTGCAGGTGCTGTATACAGCCAACATATCAGGAAACCAATAAGAAGGTCTGCGTGGTATATATACATTTGAGCGTGATCCCTGTTCTGTCACCATGGATTCTAGCTGAAAGCGCTTCCAGCCTCGTCCATATTTTGGCAAAAATGTCATAAAGGCAGCAAAGCATACCAAGCGAGATCTCAAAATGACTTCATGTATGTCTAGTCGAAATGAGATATGAGCCACTGTGTTTGATTTTAGAAATAACCAAAACGGGGATTGTAATGATGATAATAACGTGGGTACATTTCTGGAGGCATACTGAGAACCAAGGTTAAATGATCATATTACCCAATGAAACCAAAGGGGAAAGTTTTCTTTCAGCTGCCAGAAACAGTAGTGCTGGAGAAAAAATAGGATGGGGAGAAAACTAGGTTGCGAAAAATAGTGGCCCTCATTGTCGTGGAACCTTAAGCGTCGAGGTCACTCGGCTTGTCCAGGCCCTTCAGATTTCGTAAGCTATTTAACACAGACAAATTATGCAACAAAAAAGGAAACGACTAGTGCATTTGAGGCTAGCGGATAAGGAGGGCAATTTAGCGTAAATTTATCCTGAATTAAATGATGTATCAATACAAATATGGCGAAAGGACCCAAGGGCGGAATGTAGATACGTAGGATCATCGATTCTGCTAGTGTTGCAAACATAATTCGATGGAAGGTAAACCTTTGCATATGTTGATATGCGTAGCATCGGTCGGCTTGGGACACAAACTATCTCGGGCTCGTCCAATAACCAGTTTTTCTACAAGGTCTTTAATATGGATAGAGTCGCGGCCAAGAAAATAATTGTGAAGCACGAAGTTGAGGATACAAGATGGAAAAGCAGCTGAGGGCCTAAAAGTTGGGGCAACCGGGAAGATGAATTTAGCAGCTAGAAGAAAGTGCAGGAAAGCCAAGGTTGACTTGACTGAAAATAGCACTGTCATCAATTTTACCCCCCTCGCTTCCAATTAAACGAAACAACGAAGAGAGTCGAAGAGTGAGGTCAACTCATATGGACAAAACAGGGCAGCAAAACATCGAGGCCAGTACGAGCTGTAGATATTTTCCAGCAGATTCAACCAGTCCGGCGCATTGCAAGCATTTAAAGCAATAATTTCTATTACAGCGAACCTGTCGCGGGTACACCAGTTTTGATAAAAACGAAACAAATCTAGGCGAGGTTGGTCTTTGGGCACTGAGAGTTTGTTGCTGCAGTTCAGGCGATGAACCAGAGTGCAATACATCAAGTACATGAAGTCGATCCCATCAACTTCTATCGACGGAACAGATCCCAGGCTCTTCTGTGTAATATTTTATTCCTGGTTTTAGTAACCATACTTTAAAAGCGTTTGGATTAATGAGGAATATAACAGTTATGGACAAGTAAACAAGATCTAATGGGGGTCTTCTGAAGGAATTGGAAAAGGACGAGTGAAAATTAGAGAAAAGAGGAAAAAGATTTGGACGACCGAAGAAAACTGGTCAAATCTTCGATTGAACATTTGCCTATGAGGAAGAAAGGTTCTTACAGCTGATGAGAGCAAACATGAGGTTGAGGGAAGAAGGGGGCCTGCTTACGGTGTAGAGAGGGAGCATAAAAGTCATTGAACTCAAAGCTGCCCCCAGGAGGAAAACAAATGAACGAGTAGAGAAGACGGCAATCATAGCTAAGAGTCCGACTATCACGAGCAGAGCGCTGTAGGTCGAAAGTTTGATAAATGTGTTGTTTAACGGTGAAGGGCAAAATACAGACATAAATAACGCTAAAATTGTGGATTCACTCGTTTTGATGAGAGAGGAAGCAATGTGTTATACCTCCGAATGTTTCTGTAGATCCAAAGGGAATGAAAAAGGGTCGGACCAAAGGAATTCTTAATTAGCTAAACACAAGGCATAGCTAACTCCTGCGTTTTCTCAGTAGTCATAGGACCTCTAATTGTTTGGCCATGGGCACCAGTAAGCAGGCGCAACCGTCTTCCATATGTGCGGACTTACGAAGCCCGCTATGTAACACAAAGTGATTTCCCGATTTTAGGCACCTTTAGTCAAAGTTTTATAGTGCAGAGATTATCCCCAACTTCCGATTTAAATAAGAATGCAACGTGTTATTATTTGACAAGTAAACTTCGACAACCCAAGTGCGTGTATAGTTTCGAACTTAGATTTGGTATTACAATGTTATTCAGCGTATCTTCTGCGCCGTCTGGATTTGCCGTGGTGCTGGAAGGACCAACATTGCAACCACTCAAAAGGTTGTGAGAGATCCTCCACTTGACGCCTTGCCTTGACAAAGTGAGACATCAAGTATTTATCCCCCGTCTTTTTGGCTGAGCTATTTAGATCCTTGACAAGCCTTGTGAGGTTAACTGCACTTTTTCCAAGACATTTTTATTCCCTACCCTCTTTGGTGATTATAATAGCGCGTAGCGCGCGTGATGTAGCCTCACAAAGTTGCTTCACGGATGTGCCTGAACCTCTAACTCCCCGAAGCGAACTGTACTATCAGCCACGCCTTACCCAGTGGGTTTTCAAGGCAGCAGCAATACCGGTATGCGTGATGGCCATAGAAACGGCGATTTTATGATCTTTAATTGCTGCCAAGCAACCCGTACTTCCCCACTTGGGCCTTTCGGCCGTTTACTGAGGTATGCACCTCTGATCATTTGTCCTCCCGAGGATTGTATGTGCACCGTTGTTCTTACTGTGCGGTTGTCTTAGCCATTGTCTCTCAAATCTAATGCAGCAACAATGAGCAAATTTCAAGCATTTACTGATTATGAGGTGTGAGATCTGTACTTAAGCGCGCGGATGCAGCAATATCGGATACAGGTCACATCGGAGGCCATTTTCATGTACCCTGTGAACCGCAAGGTTCGATGTTGCTATGACACTTATGGGGGTTTTCAAGTATGCATGCAAAGAAGAAAGTATGCAGTGGAGGACCCATCATGGGATAAAAATTTGTCCTCCGGCCAATCGAGCACTCAGACTGGTGTGTTGTCCACGCTGGTTCGAAGCTTCCAACACCGGGTGGTCTCTTGATTTTGGGAAGCAAGATCTCACCGCTAAAGTCGATATGCGATGCTAAACAGACACCCGACGATGATGCAAACTTCAGCAAATCTCACCTCCCCTGTAAGTTGGGCTTGAAGTTTCCTTGGTATTTGTTTAGGTGGAACAACTACATCCGCTATTACCTGTTGCTGTAAAACAGCGATTCAACCAATTGCTTAGGTCGCGCTTTTGTGTACTACCTATTGGAGCCATGTGTGCCAGCGTTTACCTCATTCTAAGGTGAACCATTCATGATGAGATGCTCCAAGTCATTCTTTATATCTGGTCCAGCCGGTGTTTCCCTTGGCCCAACGAAAAGGTACCCAGGTCAAATTGTCGGTGACCCTTATAACTACAGGCCTGTCTATGGAAGATTCGCGATGTCAAATTTCGCACCCGCTTTCAGCAATGAGTGCTCGTTATGGAGTAAACGGACTTGAGTTGCACACAGTGCCCAGTATGAGGATTTGCAGTATTGCTCCGTACGAGCGTGTGGGTGCCTGATTTGACCTAAGAATTTCCCTCCTGCACATAAGTGCTGGTGCTGGAAGCTTGTCTGTCCAGTTCTACCCAGACATTAAAATCACCCTTGGTCGTTCACCGCATTTTCCTTAGACAAAAGCAATAGCTTTTAGGCATAAGTTTTAGTTGGGACGTTAGCTGTTCTGGATGGCAAGTGGCTGTTATTCTGACCCAGATATTAACCCCACCAGTGGTTTTAGCCTATGATTTCCCTCATGCTGCTGCTAAAAATGTTCACAGACCGCACTGCACTGACACCATGGAGAAAGAGGAGCCAGGTGAGAGCAGTGTCGAGGCTGTCATTTACAAAGGAAAAAATCAAAAGCACTCTCATTACCGAATCTTAGGATCACAGCTGTTGATGTCAAGCACAGCGTAAGATGCATGGCCTGTCTTAAAACAGAAGTGCCCCAGGTAAAAGCATCTTCAGCAAATAATTTGTTTTTTCGGCTAACAAAATACCGTAATGTAAAAAAATGCGGTAGTCTTTACTAAATCGAAGACATTGTTAAGATAGAACCACGGATGTCGACCTGTTTACCTCTGTAAATTTTGCGAGTAACCCCAACCAAGGCGCACAAAAGATTGACAATTTTTTGTATTAAGGCAGATGTTTGACAGAATTGTTGATTCTCGCTCACGAAGCACTAAAAGGAAAGACCGACAATCCGGCCAGCACAGTGACCTCTATATTTCCCCAAAATCGCCCGTCAGAGGTTGGTCCTTGAAACTTCAGTTCCATTGTAGAATTTGCTTGGAAAGCCTTTAACAACTCTTCTAAATGCCATATCTTCCATGGGGGAAACGTAGAACAAATAATAGGCATTCTGAGCTTCAAGGCCCCGATTAGTCTGTCTACTGGCTGCGCATAAACGTGGATGAAGATTTGCGACCACCTGGAGCTGCAGGGGTCGGCCTTACCTCATAAGTCGCACACGGACAGCCAAAAGTTTCTTGGGAAGAACTGTGACTAAGCGCAAATGGGTTGCGGAAATTTTCAGCCCTCTGCAGAGTCCGGCGCGTCTGCAGAAATCTCGTACTCCCTGACGTTTTGGAGTGTTTAGTTGCCGGACACTATCTTGCCTGGATGATGCTTCGGCGTTTGGTCAGCGTTCAATCATTTCTTAACTACGCCTGCCTCAGAGGTTTCTGCACAGAATAAGTCGCCGATTCTACTTAGAACCGGTAATTCAGGACCCAAGAGTGACCCAGGCGTGCTAGCATGTTTCCACTCTTGGACCCTTCGCCGGGTTACCCAAATTCCGCCTTCCTAGTGGCTCTAATCCCCTCCAACCATTCGTTTCTGCTGCCATCCCTCACATCACTTCCATGCTCCTTCGCCCAATTGTCCAAGAATTCCTCCAACGCTTCCACCTGCTGCATCACTTTCAGATTGCGAAAAATCCCACTCCGCCAACCATGGGCCGAAATTGTCTCTCCGGCTGGTAACACGTCTCTGCAATCTGTCTTTGAGTTATTTCCCGATTAACATATAAACGTTGACTCTTACCATCTTATCCTTGTGATCACATATTACGCACTAGCTCACCTTTAGCGTAGACATCCACACCGGCCCCGCAAAGTATTCCACCTAATACAGACAGGTTTTCCCACAATGCGTTCATCTTCTGGCTACGGCATTTTATACTAAGAACGGGTACCTTGCAGAGATCGGCTTTTCTCTTGCCAAGTATCCAGCATCCATAAGGTCCTAAAAGCACTGGGCTAAAATGTCGGCATTCCTAATCTGTTTCCACACGCGCCGCCTTTTCCATCGCTAATTGATTTCCCTCGCTCTCACAAGCACCTGGACCGACCTCCACCCCACATTCATTTTCCTCACGCTCCTATGTCCACTCTTCTGCACGAGCCACAAATGCTGCTAAACGTACTTCCGCATGTCTCACCATCCGCCCATCCTCCAAGTTACTCAGCTTGCCGGATGTGGCCAACTGCCTTATGGATACCCTGAAGAGTCTTTTCGCGCATGTAAGTTTCCGCGGCTTTGTTTGCCTTGAATAATTCGACTCTGGAATTCGGCGGCTGCTAAAATCTATTTTTTGCCTTTACTGTAAGAACCAGATAAAATTTCCTGACCACCGCCCCTAATTCCGTCCACTGCATAGAGCTGTCGTAACTCCTCAGCAACTGTTAGTTGCCAATTGACAAAATCTACCCCCCACGTATTCGTTTCCTCGCGACAATGTTTTTACCTATTAGTGCTTTCAGCCATCGTGCCCAGCTGTCTCTAGAAGCCGATATATTTGTTGGAGATCTAAGCACCTCTAGGAGCAGCCGGAATTTTCTCAGCCCACCCAATCATTTGCACTATTTGGTTCGCGTTGTACACTCAGGACGCAGGAAGCAGACGGCGAAATGTTCCAGCAGGATGCGTGATATATCTGATAGGTTTTTAACCTTTATGCATCAGATGTGACCGCTAATGAGTACAGCATATTACCGAACAGCCTTCACAAAATCGTTTTACGCAACTTTGTCCCGGAGGTCCACGTAAGCCCCATTAACCCATTTGGTGTACCGTACCCCTTCATTAGTTAGCCATCAATTCGAATCAACTTCAGTCACTTCCCTATCGCTCGGAAACCAATAGCCGTACTATTCTCAAGGTATTCCAAGTTTCACCTAAACTTCCAACTTCAGAATCTCACGTTTACTTCCGCTAAGTCAGCCATTCGGGCACCCTTTCAACGACACATAAATTAGAGGAAAATACATTAACTCTTCATATAGCAAAACTGATGATTCCACCCTTAATGCCCGAGGGCACCATTTTTTGAAAGTGTGTACAGCAACGGAGTGGTCACCCAGAAAAACAAGAAATACACACTATTATAACACCCGATGAATTTGTCCTGATTTCTTGGATAGCTAAAAACCTGGAAGACTTTTTGTGGTTAGGTTACTTACACTAAACTATCCAATAACTCCTCCATCAACAACGCAGTCTTGATTGCCTCAAAGTTAAATTATTTTGTGTCCCCCATGAAATCAACTAAACTAGTCTCCTGCAGCGCCAACTACTGGGATGGTCTCGCTCATTGCTAAACGCCTCCTTGTCAGAGTCACCAAAAAGCAGCTCTAATCTCTTCCTCTGATATTTTTGAATGGGATAGAACCATTTCGCTCTCGTTTGGTTGAGTGATTCCGACGCTCCCTTCCCATCATCTAGACTTCTTAGTCTATTGAGAATTAATGTCTTCTTCCTGGCGCAGTGGAGCACTTTTGTACTTATCTCGAGGCACAAAAGGGTCCGCTTAAAATCTACTGAAATTTGGCTTCATTAGACGCATTTCAACAGTTTCCCGGTCATTCAGGCAGAGGGTCAGTGAGCGTATGTTGTGGCCCTTTTGTCCATTGTCCGTCTGTACGTAAGTCAGTGCTGTTTCGCAGAATATAATCGTCTTAAGTCTATCACCTGTACTTCTTTAACTTGACGCCGAAGCTGGCGACAAGAGAATAAGTCCTATTATAGTTCGCCTCACCGGGGACCACTCACCAGTTGTCTGCGGATAATTTCGTTCCATAATGTTTTTCTTAGTGCTTGGCCAGCAATTGACAGATGATAGCCATGGATGGAAATTTTTCGCAACTTGTCCAGATGGCTATTGTGGTTACCATGAGCAGTGTCGTTAAATCGAGTACAATCTTTAGTTCCACTGAGTATTGGTTGTGAATCTTACACGTACTGGTTTTCTTCCCGCCACTCATCACAATCAGCTCCCAGCTGCATAAGTCCGGTGACCATTTTTTGTGAGTTCCATTGTGTCTCCGTTCACAATTCTTCATATCTATTCGTCCCGTAAATTGTTTGGTGCAACCTTGAATGTTTCCCGCCGTTTCACATTAAGCATTATTTTGACAATTGATCGTCGTTTGTTACCACTCTTTATCCACCTCATGATATCCAGCTTGATTTTTACTCTTCTTCAACCCGTTATTACATCCGTATTTATCTTTATCTTTGCCATGCAACCCTCTTGATTTCTGATGAACCCGGCCACTTGACAACGCCTGCCATCGCTTCCCGGCCAAATTTCTCAAACGCAATGCGCAAGTTTGGTGCTTTTAAACATGGATTGACTCGCAGCGCGCGAATCATAGTCAATCTCAGAAAGCTTTGGCGATGAATTATCCAGCTCTGATTTAAAGCTGGAAAACTCGTGTTTAGCCCATCTTATTGCTGATTATGTACATGACAGCAAAGACACTGTATCTTTACGATTAATGTTTCGTTTTTTTGATTTTGCGCTGCGTCATCTTTGTGAAAATTTGATCATGCTTCTCGAGGAATATACCCATTATCATCATTATTATTATTATCACTGCAGTACGCTCCGGAGGGCTACATTTATTCGTTCAAGATACAAAAGCTGTTTACAAGAAACCTATTGCAGATTTGAATAGTTATATTTAAAGGAGACAGATTGAGCTAAATAACCATTAAAACTGATGCGTGAAACACAAAACAGAACTGTCCGCTAGTAAACTTGATTTTCCTTTTTTCACTATCAAATTTCTGCTGTCTGTTGTATTTCAACTTCTAACTGTTTGGTAGGTGATCCTAAATCTCACTATTTCAGCGCATCTAGTTCCTCCAAAAATGCCCATTCTACCTAGCCAAAGCTAGAAGCATGAATTTATGCCGAATCCTGTTTCAGGAGGAATCCAAAGTTCTGTCTTAGCTTCTCTTTAACGTTCTAATGCATTTGTCTTTCATATTTACCACTGTCAGGCTGTTGACAAAAATGATCTTTAGAGTGTGTGGCATTTATTAAAAAGGCTTCTCTTGAAGTATATGGTGTTCTATCATATAAGAAAAGACGAAATGAGCTCAAATCAAAGCCCCAAAGTTATCGTCACTTGAAATTGGATGGACTATTTCACTATATGTTGACCCAATAAAAACCACCTAATTAGGTTGATTCCTTACACCTCCTCACTTATATCCCAATCGCCAAGCAACCGTAAATTCTTCACTATGCGTTTCATCCGAGAGACTTCACTAATATCTAGCTCCACCTCAGCAAATTACGCTATGCGGTGAAGAAGCTCCTCCAGGCTCTTGCAGTTGCCCAACAGCCAACGCATTCAAGAGCGCAATGACACGTTAATTAATGTGAGTTATTGCATTCTGTTGACTGGCATTGCTGCTTCTGAGAAAATGCTATTCAAAGTTTGTTTCGAATTCATAAATTTCTTTATCTTTCCGAAAGTAAAATCCAAATGAAAAGCTGACTGTAAGTCATTTCAGGTAACGTCCATTTAGTTGGTCACTGCAATTCTGAAACAACCAGAACAGCAGATCCCGGCCTCCTCCGCAAGTGGCGTTTCACATTTGCCCGCCGTTCGTTCCACGGGGACCGAAAGGTCACTGCCGAGAGTTCTTCCGAGCCGAACGAATACCGCGACTTGCACCGTAGATTTAAAAGACATGGCGATGCATCAGCTGTTCCCCACCGAAGTCCTTCACCGTTGCGGCAGATTTCCCAAGACAGCTGTCTCTGGCATCCATTAGGCATGCCACCGCTGTCATATTGGTACTACCACCAACCTCCGCCTATCAGCGCCTCGACCCAAACAGAAGAACCGTACCTCATTCCACTAATGTCTCATTTTCGACCACAGCTACCCAGCCAGAAGGGTCGTTCTTTCTCCCCCAGTCCGAAACCATCACCGCCACCCCTTTTTTCTTACACAAACCCACTCCCTTTCTGCCTCCCTCCACAATGGTCCCCCCAGTACTTCGAGTCACCCCCATGCTAGCATAATGAAAAACGCTATATGCCCTCGTTCTTCCTCACCTCCACCTTCTTCTGTCGTATCTCATTCTACGCCCCCTAAAATAGAACTAATTACATCTGCTTACCCAACTATTCCCACTACAGTTAACCCTCCACACACCGCCTCTCTATCTTTGCAACACCACCACTCACCCCGCCTAGACGGCGACGTGCCTTTCTCTTTCGCGCTAATTAACTGTCGTTCAATCCTAAATAAATTCACTCGCTTAAAAAGCTCTACTGCGTCTTCCAACCCGGATATAACCTTCATCACTGAGTCTTGGCTTACCGAGGATACACCTAATAGTGCGACTTCTCTTGCGGGGTACCAATCCTTTAGAGGTACTAGAAACGACCGCCGTGGGGGCGGTTGCCTTGCTTATGTAAAGCAGGGCCTATCAGTCTCCGTTCTTACGCATCCTACACTCGAACTGATCCAAGAATCGTTATGGCGCACTATCAATGTGTCGTCCTGGGTTATCCATACTGCCCGTATCTATCGCTGCCCAGCTCATACTGAAGTTGGGCTCCCCCTCTTAGTGAACGCATTTGACTACCTTGCGTTCCCCCCATCAACATCGAAAATCATTGCCGGAGACTTCAATCTCCCTGAAGCAACCTGGTCCACGATTACGGCTCCACCAAGCCTACCATCGTTCGTCTCCCATCTACATCATGGGGGTTGGGTACAGCACGTAGCGTCACCCACCAGAAATAATAATATATTAGATCTCATCTTTACAGATGCTACTCACCATGCTTTGGTTTACATCGAAAATAAGTTTCCATGGGGCGACCACAGAGTAGTTTACGGTGGAATCCACGCCCATGCTCCCCTACCTAACCCTCTTATTGAAATAACTCTCCCGCCCTATGTTAACTGGCAGACGTTTTCCCTCCGGTGCGCCAACTTGACTAGGGAGGCGTTTTTCTAGCATCTGATACACAGACGGTTGCAGATGAATATCATCGCAACATGGCCAGCTGCCTCTCGAACCTGACCATTATAGAACGAATGAACAGAAAAAAGACTTCAAAACTTGCCTACCTGAAAGTCAAATATGCCAAGTTGCTACGGCACTTTTCCTTGATACATGACTTTTCCAGGTTTATTCTTTCGCACCATCTGTCCGATACTATCTCTCGCCTAAGTGAATCTCTCTTCCGAAAAAAGGAAGCTAGGGCGCTGAGGCATAAAAATCACCCCATAACACCTTCAAAACTGTATAAACTAAGATCACATGATCGCAAGCTATCAGTGAACTTCCTAGGTTTACCTAATGGTGAGTCTGCGACCACCTCAAAAGACATAGCTGAGGCGTTCAATCAAAATTTCGCCTCCCCCATGGCCCCAGCTGCAGTCAGAGACCCACCCGAACTACTGAATAGAAATAACTCCACCTTACCTGCTGTTAATACTACTGAACGACATTTAACGTATTTCAAACCAGGGTCTTTCCAAGCCCCTGATGGCACCTCTCCATCAGCTTTTCTTGGTTGTGGCCCTGACCTAGCTTTGCTACTGCTCAACCTCCTCACACATTCAAATAACTCTGGTGTAGTTCCGGTCAAGTGGAAGCACTCTGTAATAATCCCTATCCATAAGAACGGGTCTCTGCATGATATGTCCAATTACCGTCCCATCAGCTACAAGCCTGTTATCTCCACGATTATGGACAAGGTGGCAAAACGATCCATCGTGGGCTGCTTTTTACCCTCCAACCTGCTTAGCCCAAAACAGCACGGATATCTCCAATCTCGTTGTTGCTCCACCTGTCAATTTGACCTAAATCCTCTAACGAACCTAGCGAACAGGAGTATGGCATTCGCAGTCATCTACCTCGATATGTCTAGGGCATTTGACCGTGTCCCTCATCTGCACCTTTTATCCAAACTAAGCTTCGTTGGCATCACCGATCCCCTCCTATCCTGGATCTCGTCTTACTTAACCCAAAGATCACAAGTGGTCTCCATTGACGGCATTATATCCAATCCCAGACCTATCACTAGTGGCGTCATACAGGGCAGTGTACTTGGTCCCATGCTATTCCTTATGTACATTAATGATGCACTAGATTCAATATCTCACGGCGTCCCTTTCCTGTTCGCTGATGACAAAAAAGTTTATCCTCTTAAATCGAATGAAGTTAGTACTGCGGTTAGAGACATTTGTGCCGATTTTTCCGCCTTAGACGACCGGTGTATCTCCTGGATGATGAGCTTCTCCGCCAATAAGAGCAAAATACTCACATATAGATGTACACTACCTAGAGATTCAATTTTGCTACGTGGATCTCCCATTGCATGTGAACCCACAATCCGTGACCTTGTTCTCAACTACTCAGCCTCTTTAAATTTCTCAGAGCACGTAGACATTCAGTCGGCTAAAGCTAGGAGAAATGTACGTCTGATTTTTCGCACAATGAAACTATCTGACAGCATCCTCAGCATTTATGAAACACACGTTCGATCACTCCTTGAGTGTGGCACTTTGATATACTCCAGTGTGTCAAAGTCGGATAGGATCTCCATTGAAAGTATTCAGAGACGCTTCACTAAGCGAGTGATAGGTTGGTCGACGACTCTGAATTACAAGGAACGCTTTCTAGCCTTCAAACTAGAGCCACCTTGCATGAAGCGATTGAAGATCAACCTGGCTTTTCTGCATAACCTGGTGAATAGGCGCTCCTTCTAAAGCAACCCACCTATATTCTCCTCTGCCAGCCCCTACCCTCTCCGTCATTGGTCCCTGATCATGTTTACAGAAATCGCCAAATCCTATGTAAGGTCGCATTTCTTTCTTGTTGTTTATGCCAATTTTTGGAACGAACTTCCCATTAGCATTCGGTACGTACAGAACCAATCCAGGTTTAAGGCTGCCTTAAATACCTACCTAAGTGTCACCCAGGTCCTTCAATTGACCAACACCCCTATCTCAGAAGAGCGTGCCTTTGAGTCAGCCATCGATTTCTAAATACACATCCCACCCCCCTGATTTTCCATAACGCTCAATCTGAGGGCGCAAGAGAACCTAGTATACCTGCGTAATACGGCAAACACCGCATATACGACCCTTATCTCTCAGAGACTCAGGCGTACCAAGTTTGGTTGGGGTTATAACAGTTACTACAGTGGTCTCCAAAACCTGGACCTCGGCCAGCAACACTAAATAACATTGAGATCCGTGATAGAAGAAAGATGCTGGATTCTATGACGGCTATAACCGCCATTAACCCTCTTTATATCGGTCTTCTCACCTCGGATTCCTTTCCCCGTAGATTTCGCTGCCCCTGATTTGCTTTACCAACCTAAAAGATCCTGTCTTTATGCCAATTACTGCTGGAACTAGTTTCTCTCTTCGTAGACATTTCATCAGAGACCATATTCGAGGTTCTTTTTACTCTTCCTACCTACTCATTTTGCTTCTCAGTAACCTGCTAACGCTAAAAGTAGACTTTTTCCCTTAAGTACCCAGCCTAGTTTTATTTATAAAGAAGGAAAGTCTGTCCACGTCACACAGGCGATGTGATTTGCAACACACAAGTCCACATTAGTAAGTTTCAAGCAGCACTCGTTAATGAAAACAAGACGAGGCGTTGGCGATGACGGAGCCCTACGTACAGGTTTGCGTTTTACGGCATAAACTACCATCCTTCGTGTGCTTGCTTTTCCCCACTTTTGTTTCTTTAGTCCGTGCGAAAACCCAAATGGCTGCGACAGGTTTGCTTCAGCATCTCCAAACGTGAGGAAAATAAACCACCTCAGCAGTTGCGAAATAAACAACGCGGAAAATTTAGGTCAGGCGGAGGAACTATGGAAAGTACTTATATGGGCTCAACCATTCCTCTGTTAGAAAAAAAGAAAAACTCTCCGCTTGATCAGGTTGATCCCAGCAAGGAAAGCACACTCGGGCTGCGAAGGAATGGGCTACCTTCTATGACGGATGTGTATGCCGTCAGCCTGGACCTGACCCTGGAAAGGGGAAAACTCACACTGCCCTTGTTTGGTAGATAAGCGTTCGGCTACTTTGTTGTACGGCCTGAGGAATTAGCGCATCGGACTATCCACTTATGCTTCACCACCCAACCCTCTATTAATTAACATGCCTTTGTTCCCTCAACCGCACACCTGGTAAGTATGCTGACGTCTATAACAACTGCCGTCTTTCTTTCTTATTTATCCATGCAAGCTTACTGAAACTACTATGTGGTACAAGTCGCTATCGTCCTGTTCAAACACAAATTATCGATCCCAATATTCTTATGCTTCTCCCTTCTCTTCTTTCTGCGATTTCTCGTAACAAATCCTGTGCTAGCATCCAGCCCACACTGCCATCCACATGCCATTCAGTTATGCCCTTTCTTGGCATCTGGAAGTAGTAAACATCGGCGAAAGATCACATGGTCAGCTATAACTGACTCCCTGTAGCAGGAACACCGGGCCCGTAGACCAGAAGAGTTCCACAAACAGAACAAATAGTGACTTTGTTCCCTAACCATTGCTCTGGCCGTCCTATCAGACCACTGCAGTCTGCATCGGAGGATGAATAGGAACGCCTGTCAAATAAAGACTATGAGGCACAGGACTGACTGAGCCATATGCTCTACAGGGTGAAAGCAGCCGATGTTTGCCGCACACGTCCCGTCAACGGAAACTACCCCCTGTGTGTTTCATGACAGTTGTCTGGTCCCTGTAATCTTCGTAAGAAACTGACTGTTATTACTGTTCCCATTTTTGTTTACTCACCTTAACACCAGCTGGAACAAATTCCAGACTGCCCCTCTCTCTCCGGTTCTTCTCCAGGCTCGCCAATGCCCACAGATGCAACTCAAACTATTGCCGAAAGCTCCACCCCATCCTCTGCGCTGGTTGTCTATCCCCGTTAGGAAGCTGCTATCCTGCTATCAAGTACCTGGCCGCGCGACCCTGAGGTAAGCCAAGCCACGCTAATGACTGCCCCGAGTGCCTCATCTCAGGTGGACCATCACGATCGTCCAAAGTTACTATCACTACTGAAATGCCGCGCAACCCCCCAACCTGCAAACCCGTACCACCACAGAACACCATAATCTCCAATACTAATCAAGGACAACACAGGTCATCCATGGCAAGTGTATTTAAGGATTGATTGTAAATCTTACACGTACCCGTCTACTTCCCGCCACACATCACAATCCGCTCCCGGCCGCATAAGTCCAGTGATCATTTTTGTAAGTTCCATTGTCCCTCTCTTCACAATTTTTCGTATACTTTCGTCCCGCCAATTGTCTGATGCAACCTTGAAGGTTTCCTGTTGTTTCATTTTAGGCATTATTTTGACTACTGAATGTTGTTTATTACCATTCTCCATCCACCTCATATGATATCCAGTGTGATTTCGATTCTTCTCCATCCCACTACTACATCCATATTGATCTTCATCTTAACCATTTTACCCTCCTGATTTTTGATGAACCCGGCCACTTCACAACACCCATTATTTCTTCCCATCCAAACTATGCGCCGGCGAGTCGCACCTTTGATGCGTTTAAACATGGATTGACCCGCAGTGCGCGACTCATAGTCAGCCCCAGAAAGTTTCGGCGATGGATTGTCTAGCTCTGATTTGAAGCCCAAAAACTCGTGATTACCCCATCTTATTGCAGACTATGTTCATGAGAACACAGATAGTGCATCTTTAAGACTAAATTTTGTTTTACGATTTCCACTGCGCTATCTGTGTGTAAGTTTGATCTTGCCTTGCGCATGACTCTCGAACCTCGAGAAATATACCCAATATTATTATTATCCCACCATCAGTAATTGCTTCCCTAAGACTTCTCTTGTCGAATCACTTAAGTTTGGATCAAATACAGCTACTGCATGTGCAATAAGCGTATGGGTGTCCAGGTATATCTCTCTCCTTTACTTCCGAGCAATTCTGTCCGGCTTTCTCTGTCAATTTGGGATCTGTTCTTTGCCCGCTGATCGGGAGTATTTGTTAATGTCGTCAAATTTACTGATACTTAGACACGATGCGCAGGTTTATCCATTTTCCCCAATTCAGACAAGTATTGCAGTGAAACTGATGCGTCTTCTAACAGCACCTATCTTCCACTTGGAAGCTGCTCGTTTCAACGTGTACAGGCGCGGTTTTCCCACGTAAATTGCCGATTAAACCGTACCCCGCTTTCCTATTTTGACTGTGGAGGAGACCGGACAGCCGCCTTTCGTGCGTTTCCGACTGACCTTTCAAATGTGCTTGTGTGACAACCAACCCCTCACAACCTGGCCACCGGGAGATTTATTCTCGTGGATGGATGTTCCTCTGCGAACTCGATTTGCGGCTTATCAATTTTTTCAACATATATTCTACCCCGGCGCTAATCACAATGTCGTGGGGTGCAGTTGGATTAGTCTGGTCGGTGCAAGCGGTGGAATACTTGGTGGTGGCGGTTTCCTGGTGCGGCTATAGTAGTGGAGAGCATCCTTTTTGACAGCCAAAATATCTTTACAGTGGATGCCAAACGCAAGTTCCGCTCTTCTCCTAATCACGGTTGTAGTTTGCGCCCCACTTCTTTCATCGTGTTAAGGTGCCGCCCCTTTATACGCCTACTCAATTTCCCACTCCCAGTATGGGCCCCAGTTCTTAATGTCGAGGGCCTAGTCGCATGATGTGTAGCTTAGTCTATGGACAGCACATTAAATTCTTTCTTATTTATCGTTTCCGACCCTTTGATTTTCGGAGAAAGATAACAGGCTTTCCCGCATTAATGTAATGCGAGGGGCTGGAGATGTTCAAGAGAGGAAACGTGATCTTGGAACGAAGAAACCGTTGGGTTGTGGAAACTTTCGCGGACCCTAGCATGAAGGCAGAAATCAAATATTTGAATGATGCGTTGTAAAGTCTAATGAACAAACGGGTTCAACGTTCGGCAGCCATCTGTGACTCATACATCCACGGCGGAAAGGACTAGGAAAGAAGATGCAATAGCCTTAGTGCATACGAAATGGGATTGGACCCACGGTTGAGGTACGAAGGTTAGTAAGGAAGTGACAAATTTTCTGTCATATTTTTCATGAAAGTGACGGTCACACTTGTCACGAAATAAGTACGTTATTTAAGTCCAGTTCGGTTTATTCGGCATGGAACAGAAATGGCCCAGAGGGCCAAAATTGCGTGAGAAGTTCTTTCGATATTAAGCGCAAAAATGTCATTCACTTACTTAGGCGTCATTTTCTTCCGGGTATTCTTTGGTACAGTAAACAATGTGACTTCCACTGCAAGGGAAATAAGGGAAAAATCGCTCACCCCCTCATTACGGTGAATGGCAGTTACCAAGTGCGTATTCAAGTATGCACTCAGCTCAAACCAACTGCAGTCGACGCAGGCCAAACACTGGCCCTCTTGGATGTTCCGCCGTCTAACTGTCCAGCTACTGATATTGACAATATCACGGGCCGCAAGTTACATTGATGCCTGCATAACGGAATTATAGAGGAAGCAACCGGCTGTCTGGTCTTCATATTTTCTTATAGTCTAGTCCACTGGTTGAATTTCCGGCTGTAGAAGAAGTGGACCGTCATCTTCAGCCCGCCTTGATCTCTCTGAAGCCTGTCGCACCCCCTGGTTTCCCCGCTCGGTAGGTTATGCAATCATGATGTAGGCATTCAGCTCCATCCTTTATAAGTATGTCATTTGTTCAGCCACAAAGTTTTAAAAGGAAAGACATAGAGTGTCTCAAGATGTCAAAGCTCAGCGGGAGCTAATGGTTCGTATGTGAACGAAAGTCGACTTACGATCGTTTACCCTGCTTTAGTCTAACCTTATACAATGAAATTAAGAAGGAAGAAAAAACAAAAGGAAAAATAAGGAGACACGAAAAGGGAAAAAGAAAGACGAAAACTCAAAGACCACCTTCAAAAATGCACAAAACTAGAACTACGAACCAAACCAAGAATCAACATCCTTTCACGTACGAGTAGTGGGTAACCCAGCTCCTTACAATTAGCGCCGTTTACCTTCAAGTTAAACAAACAGCGGCAGTCGCCAGCTGTTGCAACAGGCGGCTTATTCATTCCTTGTACTCTTCACGCATTTTTTCCTCTTCCTGTTTGTTCTGCTTCAGCTTAGGCTTAATTTTTATATTCATTTTTGCCTACCTGCCCTTAGTGCTAATCTCGAGTAAGATAGGCCGGAAATGGCTTACTTCTGCATGACATTAATATTGAGGATAAGACTGTGCCAAATACAGTGCACCGTAGGGTCACTGAAAGGCCTGTGCTGGATAGTAGCTGGCAACCGGTGGGTTTACGACATGTTTTACGAGGTGTACACTTTATATCCAGAAACGAACCTAGCCATTTCTTCATCCGTGTTTAAATTTCTCCCTTTTTCCCTTAGCTCCATCCTGCCAAAAGCGGGGAGAAACAGCACATTGGAAGCAAACTTATTCCAAAGGTATCGACCCGTTACAGAGCCAAATACCTGATGCCAGCATCCGATACACTTGAAAACTGCTATGCCTCCCAAACCTAATGACTTGAAACAAAACGAACTGCCCTTGCGGTATATTTGAACTACTACCGTAAGCATTATTCCAAGCAACCTCGCCGACATTCTAACTCACGGTTGCCCGAGGCGGATTAACGATAAAAGGCCGGTGTCCTCGGTAGCAATTCTGGAATATCATTCAAGCGGAGTCTTTGGAAGATTTTTGGTCTGGGTTTAATTCAATATTCCGGCACAGTTAAATGTACGAAGCACACATGCCACGAAAATCTTGTACCTCTTTATCGGATGATTGCAAAAAACGGTATTTCGATGCTTTAGGCATGGCGCTTTTGAAAAATGCTCAGAGCTGCAGAATGAGCTCTGCACGTTCTATGCCAAAATAATAAGTTGAAATGTTTCTGTTCGGAATGAAATGAACATTCAACTTTATACTGCTAATGTCCCTTTCAGTGCATTGCTCACCAAGCCATTCACTCTGCGATAAACTGCCTCCAATTTCTTGTTCTCGGATCTATTGCGTTGTTTCTTGCCACATAGTACCCGTTCCACCAAATTCAATTCGGGTTTATTCCCAATATTCGGAAAACGTACCATCTTGGAGGACTTTCCGCTGGCGGTACCGGTCAACTTTGGTTTGCTGTGTGTGGCGCTAAAACGACACCGAGCGATACGAACAAGAGGCTCCCATCGGACTCAAACACTCCGCATGAAAATTCATTGCTATTTATTCCGTTACCAAGTATATGACCTGCGGTACCTTTTATTATATATTGTACAGGCTCCCCAAGGTTTGCGCGTGAGTGTTTATGAATATATTATCTCTTTTTTCACTGTGGTCGCATGTCATTATCATGCGCAGTGCATACTCTTGGAAATGTGCAAGACAAAATATTATTATTATTTTAAGCGCATAAATCAAAGATGGCTTCAGATCCAGGGAATACCTCAAGAAACCAATCCGCAGTGAGATTGAGGCATGAAATGCAACGTACCATGTCTTAAGCGGAATTCCTTGAGAAATCGGGCGCCAAAATCCATATGGGGCTCCAGGCAACCCAAGGAGCGTAACAAAGAGAAGACGACGTCAACATCGATGGCCCTGAAGAAAATTTCAGAGAAAAGCTCAAGATAAAACGAAGCAAGTAAAAACCGATAAAAAGAAAGCTGAAACTAGGTCGCGGTCCTTGGAAGTACCTGGTTTCGGCAAGCAATTAAAGCTGGAGGGGATTCTTATATAACGTTCAATTTTGTAAGAACTGACACAGCCTGCTTGTCCTTATTGGCGAGGATCCAGCTATAAAAGAATCAAAATCTAGGAAAAAATCTGATTACAGAGGAATACGGAATAGTCTCCGGCTTTCAGTTTCAAATACTTAGTCAGAGTTTGGGATCCAGAACAACAAAGCCGCCACTAGTACAGTTCTGGAATGCCACCGTCAGAGACTAGCTGGCAACCGTGCCCATTTGCCACAGTAAGTGGGACGTTCTCACGCTGTCTGCGATGAGCCTCCAAGTGGTCAAAACAGAAAACCGGAAAATTCACAATCAAAAGGTTGGCCTACATCATAAGTTCAGGTAAGATTCCTCGAAACGCAAAATATGTTAGTTGAAGGAGGAATGCTGGAGAATAAGCAGGCTCACCCTTCCTCGGCAATCAAGAAACTAGTTGTCATCGATGATGTGCTGAAGATTGAGGCCTGATTTTCCTAGGTCTTAGGAGGGGATCCGGCCGTGCAAAGAATCTGTACATGGCCGACCTAATCAAAGCAATTGGCAAGATGAAGGAGATAATCAGTTATAATAAGTTTAATGCAGATAGGTTGGCAATGAAACTTTAAGGCGGATGCTGAGCAACATTTTGTGGAAGGCAACAGCCAAGGAACCTGACTACGTTTCTGACGCTCCAACCGTGGCATAAATGAACGCTAGGATTCTCCTGAGATGCACTACGGACAGAACCTTCCAGAGGCGGCAGGCGGCTCCAAGGATCAAACGGTCATGCTACAGCATGACAAACGGTCCCTGAACTTATAATCTATGTAGAAATACGCAGTACACGAAATGAGTGGGCAAAGCAAGTTTAGTTCGGCAAATACCGTCAGCAGTCACTGATCGCAGTTACGAAATCTTTCTACATGAGGATGAATATTCACCTCAAGTATCATAAAATTAATCTTCGAGGTGTAGGCAGAACATGAAGGAGGAATGCCCGGGTGAGGATGTAGTCATCCTTTTTAGAAAAGGGATAAATTAACTGTAATTGTGGGCCAGGCTTTTGAGTAGGAAAGCCCAAATATGCACCGATGATCTTACACGCACTATCAGGATGGTCCACCTGTTCTTCGTACATTGTTTCCAAATCAGAACGTTGAGGAAAACAGTCAACCCTTTCAAGCCCTGGCAGACACAATGATTGTACCCGTGAAGATCTGATCTCTGGAGGCTTCGACTTCCCGCATATCAACTTGGAAAGTCAAAACGTGCGTGCGTTGCAGTCACGAGAAAGAATTTCTAGCGTGGCCGCATAAAACGGTCGTGCAACGCCATGAATAAAATATTAGGTGCATGGTTAGTTTCACGCCATTTCAGGTGGACCCAGTGATGATAAAAACCAAGGGCTGCAGAGCAGGCGCGGGTCTATTATTCTTTGCGCAAGAGTGATCACCTGATTGTCCAATGCACTTTTTGCGTGCGGCTTCGACAGGTTACGCCTAAGATGGCAAGAAGCTTTAGGGAAACGAGTGTAAAAATGCTTCTTGAAAGGGCGTTGGGGCTGCCGTCTGAAACTAATGAGACGTTTGTGAAAAGCCGTTGCATGGGGATGGAAGAGTCCCTAGTGGTCCTCCAGGGCGATTTTCCCTCTTTTGAGAGGCGACAAAGAAAAACCGAAGTGTAGTGGAAAGCCGGAATGTGCATAGCTGTAAACATTTTGAACGACGTTTTTCGCTTACAAAACTGCATGACCCGCCAAACACGG
Organism: Fasciolopsis buskii; assembly: GCA_008360955.1. Taxonomy (NCBI): domain Eukaryota; kingdom Metazoa; phylum Platyhelminthes; class Trematoda; order Plagiorchiida; family Fasciolidae; genus Fasciolopsis; species Fasciolopsis buskii. The sequence continues at coordinate 95,819 of LUCM01007203.1, read as the reverse complement.
TTTTGGTATACAAAACATAGAAAAAAGGTCAAAATGTTAGTGCAATACGCCAGGTGCGGTTATGAGGCAAAGCGAGCCAAGCGCATTACGAAGCTGACTAAAGGATGCTTGGCTTCCGTTCGTTCAAAGGGATTGCTTGGGAATGAATCGACCTAGGCACAAACGATGTACATTATGTTCCAGTAAACGACATCGGCATGACAAGTTTGCTTAGTCACTACCTTGGAGGTGTGCGCAAACTGGCTGCAGGTCCTGATGCAGGGTTAGATCAGCGTTCGACACCATTTAAAGACAACCTGCGGGTAACACCGAATAAAGGGAATAGGAAATTTAGTAAATCCGCTGTCACAGAAAATCCGCCCGGTTTTACTTCTGGGGATGGCTTACGTAATGCTCTCAACGCATCCGTCATATCTTCCATTAAAAATCAGGTGAATATTCTCACCTCCCTTTTTAATTCAGCCGCCAGTAGCGTAAGTTAATTCATTGTACTAGGTCCAGTGCTATTGAATCCCAAAGTTCGTGATATCTTGGGCGTAATAATCTACGATTTTCCTTTGATGATCGCCGATGGCATTACAATTCTTTACACATTTCGACCCGAGGCGGTGGGCTGTAACATATCAAAAATAACGCAGGGCGTATTGAAACTAAGCAAGTAGGTAAGGGGGACGATGGTACCGTTTTCAGCTGAAAATAGGTGTGTTCTTTCCTACAAGAGCAATTTGCCTACAGGGTGGCTTAGAATTCTAAATCGAATTACTATAAATGGCTATAAACTATAAACGATAGCAAATTGGCTTCAACGCGAATTGCCTTCGGCATCCAAGAACCAATAAACTGCTCTTCGGCAAACAAATCACGAATAACACATCGCTCGGCGCTTGCACTACTGCATTTTTCTAATAAATGACGTACCCCTATATGTATCACATGTAATGGCCGACATTTCGATTGTTTCAGACAAATCGCTGAGGCGTTCAACTAGAATATTTTTCCACTGCCGTTGCCGGCTGCAGCACGGATAGGCCTAACGGTAAGTGACCAAATAGTGTGGTCCATCGCTTTTGAAATAAAAAATATAGAGACGGCTCTCTCCCCTGACAAATCGTCTTAACGGCCTGAATCAGTGGGTTTCCCTGCTGCTCTACTTCTCTCGGCCAATCGGACTCATGAATTCTCCTGCGAAACCTGTTTGCTACCCTTATGTAAACCTGAGCGCTTCCTGCTCAGTAAAACATCTTCACATTCATTCATCTCCAAAAGAAGAAATCTTTGTGCCATCTATATACCTACCACCCAACACATCACATCCATTTCGGCCAGATTCATGGACAGGATCGTCAAGGATTAGCCAATTCAGCCTCACTGTTGGCTAACGTCTTAACTCTAACAGCTTCCTTATTTGCAGCATTAACGAAACCCTATCCCAATCCCAACCGGCCACTAGCCGCGCAATACGACGTAGTGTTTTGGGCTCTCTACATTACCGTTCCCACAAAATCAACGTTCTTTGAGAAATACGCTGCTGCACTTCTTGTTATTAGCAGACAATATCGACTTAATCTACCTTTTGTTCCATCTTCCTTGCCCTGAGCAGTGATCAACAAAAAGGAGGATCTGCACTCACTGGACGAGTGACGGAAGCATTGGACGATGACTTTCTGCGAATAAAGGCGCAACCCTGGCTTATAAATGCCACATCCCTCTGAGTAAACTAACGGAAACAGCTTCGGAATACTAAACACCTGGTGTATAAATGACTTCGGCTTTCAGTGCTTCTGCTCATTCCACTTCCGAGAGCAAAGCTTTTCATAAATTGCTAGTGTAAGCAGGACCAACGGCCTTATTACTGAAACCTTCCTCACTGTAAGCTGTAAGTTAATAGTATACAAATAACATGGTAGACAATGCCTATATATTTCCTTGGACATGTCCAACGCCGATTGTGTTTCAATGAGATAGCACCAGGGTATTAACAAAGAAACCTCCCGGTCACACTAGAAGCCCTAGTTCCAGAGAACCAACTGCTGCAGCTTGAACTTATTTGGCTACGTTGTGTCAAGTTAGACCTCACATTCCTTTTCAAACTCCTAGGGTGGGTAGCGCACGGGGATGGGAACCCCATCCAGTTTGCCAAAATGGACCGTTATCCACCTTCCAATGACGTCTTCGGGTTAAAATTATATACAGTTGGTTACCTCGTCTACCGGAATAGATTATCAAACCGTGTTTGCTCTACCAGATTTTTACACATATCAACAGAGCCTTGACCGGATTTCTCGATTTATCTCCCCTCGCCAACTTTATTTGGACAAATATCAATCTAGACCAAGCTTTCGAAGACTACCGAGAATATAAGCTCCAGCTGAACTTAAGGAAGCAAAAGTGCGCCCTTCTACGTTAGCCTCCCTCCACTCAACTCTTGCCTTCAAGCCGAATTCCCAGCTTTATTTCCATTCTTCTATTGAAACCCAGACATATGTTAAGTGCCATAATTATTAGAAGCCAACAAATGGTTCAGTTCGCCCGCTTCTGCCTGACGTCAGTGTAAACAAAGTGACAACTGTATATAAAACATAACGCTGTGGCCTCTAAAATCGCTCGTCTTCTATCGCTTCTGAGCGAGTACATATATTGTAACCCTCAGCTCTGACTCAGCCACTAAGATGCATGTTTAAGTATACAATTTTTTTGGAATGTGGACATGTATAAATGTTTTATGAAACGTCCATTACCCCGTAGCCATCAAACCTGGGCCCCGATCAATCACTCATCAAGACGTTACCCCGCTACCGATGACCTGCAGCCCTTAACTCTTCGCATAACTAATCACTGCGTTGCATTGCGTTCCACCAAAGCAAAATTTAGCAGTCAAAATCTTTTTGCATTGCTGGTGTCTCCGAAGAAATACTCCATAAGTTCTACCACATGCCATCCTGATTTGGCAATTTTGCCTGCTTCGTGTTTTTGATGTCCTGCCCCTTCAGGTCAGTTTCATGTTTGCTAGCTCACGCAAACTGCAACCACCATTTCTGTGCTCGACCTTTCTTTTAGCCATCCTTTCCTATTCTGTTGACTCCAGGGCCTATTTTATTGCCGATTGCATATTATATACTGTAGCACCTTCACCCCTTCGCAGTCCATACAGAAGCACTTATGTTAACCAATGATTTGTCACTCCGGCTCTTTCGTTTTATTATTTCTGCCAGTGACCCCTTTCTACATCCGATTTAAATCTTTCCCTTACACTTGGTTTTGACTCAGTGCTGTGAACAGCCTACCCACCCTCCTGGACAAAGTGCCTCCAGGCATAAACGCCGGCTACGACAATCATCCATGGCCTTAGTGCGGCGGCAATCCCCTAGGTCCTAATTCATTTCGTTCAGCGATTAAATTTAAGCCTTTCAATTTCAAGAAGAAAAGATGGAGAATGTCTTTATTTTCAAGTGAACGCCATATTCTGCTCCAGAGGTTGTCTTTGGGGCTGCACAACGCTACACAAATAATCATAAAATTAATTTCTTTTTCAGATCCAAACGCTTCGCTGCAGGTAACCAACGCCTCTGTGCACTTCGGGTGCCATGTAACAATCGGCATGGAAAACGGACCCACCAGGTTCTTATATAAGACCACGATGGTTATCATTATGGAATTATTGCTCAACTAAAACTGATTCCCGCATTCTTATGACTCGAAAACGAGACCGTCAAAAGAAGAGTAAACCCAAATAAGAAAAAGCTTGGCTAAGGTAACCTTTAGGCTCAAATACCATTAAAAGATTTGAACCATTTTCGTACTAATTTTCTGATTCCCACCTACCCTTGGTTTCTAACAACGATGTCCGAAGGAATGAACGGACACCCACTGGAGGCACTGATCAAATTTCGCCGTAATAACCATGTCACGAAGAACAACCGAAAAAAGAACGATATGGCACCTAAAGCTGTGCAGCTGGTTACACTCATCGCCCTTTTTTCACTCAGTTTGATGCTGGTGCGCCTGTTGTAGTTTACGCAGCCAACCAAAGAGAATCTTCAAGTTGGGCTTGGCCACATCCGCTTACATATATCATGAAAGAATCGAGCACAATTAATTATAGATTTTTTGCTTCCTAACTTTTTTATAAGTAAAGAATTTCTTCCGCCAAAAACATGACACCACCACCCAAGTTTCATGCATTCTCGGCAATTTCTGATCCACTGGAAATCATTAAATAGGCCATTGGGGTCCCACAGTCGAAAGTAGTCCAGCTTAATCCACTAATATAAATCTCAGTCTGGCATACCCAAACATAACAAAATCCCTGCCTGCTGCCAACCTTATCGCCCTAAACCAGACCACGTTATCACCATTCCGTCCTGGAAGCACAAATACCTTTGTCTGTTTAATAATAGTCTTACCAGTCACTTCCATCTTTTGAACATCACGCCGTGCCACGTGATTATTTTTAAACCCAAGCAAAAGTCAATACGCGGCACTGTAAAATTGTTCGGCCATTCCCAAAAGTTCCTTAGTTTTTCTTTTCTCCTATGATAACCTGAACCGCCAAAGGAAAAATTTTTCAGACTCTCTCTTTCTGTTCCAGTTTCAAAAGTGCCACAAATTTCCCGCTCTAAGCTCAGATTTCTATCCACGGATTGGCTCTGGTGAATGTTATTCGGGCAGATGAACAATGATCTTATCACCATTAGTATCCACTTGGTGCCGTTCGAATATCCTCAAAAGTCCACCTTTAAAACGAACTATTTCACACGCCTATCCTCTAAATTTGTCCACCATTGACGATTACCGAATCCAAATATTTTTTCTTCCGTCCGCTGGAGTAATTATTTACCTTCGGCTGTTTCACCTTTCTCCGTGTCCCGAACCTGATGCAACGGTTCACGCCAATTCTCAGCATAGGACTCGTCTGATACGTAATGAACTTCACTTCAACTCATCCTTGCACACCAGCTCGTCGTTACCTGGTGCTCATGCTCTTTGGAACTATCTCACAAATAATTCCTCTCGTCGCAAAAGGTGTTACAACAGTTCCGCCAATCAGTTCAAATGCGGGTTTTACTTTCCTTTTTCCAGTCAATAACCTGTCAGGTCAATGCAGCGTGAAAGTCCAAATATAATACTTTCCCGACAAAAATGCCTCTTTCCCCGGCCGTCCAGTTTTATATTTTCTGCCGCACACCACTGCGTGTTGATACAGCTACTTAAACGGTGCTGAGGCGTTTACGGTGGTTTTGATGTGATGCAGTTTTCTCTCAGGTTCCCTAACAGTCCTCTGTCCTTCCTCAAAATTACGCAGCATGGGGTCATGTTTTTATTCTCCACCCATTGTCGTTTAATACCAGCGTAGTCATAAAAATATTTGGACTTGCTGTTCCTATATAATTCCTTGGCATATTTTGACCGTGTCTTAGGGAAAGCTTCTGGTGATAAAAGAAATGAACCAAATAATATTATGGGCTTTCCCAATGTTATTAATTTCGCGGACAACGAAACAGGTCCAAATCTATGGAGATTAAACAGGCTATCACGTAAAGACTCACGACAATTTTAAATCTTTGCATCTAAGAAAAATTGACAAAAATTCGACTGACGGGTATGGATTATGAGCGGGCGGTTCAAAGTGTTAAACGTGATTTATTTCTGTTCGCTGTAACTAGATATCAAAAAACCAAGTGGGTGTTCAACGTAGTTTAATAGAGTTTGGACCAAAATTTTCAAATTTTACAAGCCAGAATAAAGATATAGGTCGATATTTAAATTGTATCATCTGGCATCCCGAGGTAAGCTACCGGAAAAAACCCATGTCTCTAAAATAATATTGCTACAGTGTTCATAGCTGGTGTTCCACAGGTACGTGAACTGGCGCAATTTCCGTAAGTGTCTGACTGCCACCGATGGATATGCGACTAAAAGTAGGAGAGTTTGTGGGTTTTATAACGCGTGGTTAACATTTATGTCAGATAAAGCCCTAACACATGGGTGGTTTAGGAATGAGTTGCAAATCACGATATTTCCTGGAACAGCTGTGCAATAACACGTGCATGATCAGTGGTGACTTTCGTAAGGAAAGTCCCCTAAAACACACTAAGTGAATGATTGGTGGTAAGAGCAACATGTTTGGCATATTAAGATAAATAATGTTTTTCACTTTGACACGAAACATGAACCCGGGTTTGATAGTTAGCTGGGATGGTTGTCGTTTGCTTGGTATCCGCTAAAGCCTTCAAGTGGTCAACGTCCTAAAATGTAAAGCATACAGGTATTGCCACCGGAGTTGGGAATTTCGGATTTTACATAAAAGACACTTCCGTAGGGGCAACTGCGTGGTGGCGAAGAAAACGGCAGGGATTGTACGAATCGGTTCTGGTAATCGTCGAGGGCACTTCTTTCTGAGTCACTCCGATTAAACATATCCCGAGTGTCACCCGAGCATTCATCGTATCTCGTTCTCACGCACTGTCCAAAGTAATACATCCACGTTCACCTGGTGTTGCTTAATCATCTCTAGAGGCCACTGGTCTTGATGCTTGTATTCATCAGGAAGCACAACAATCTGCCCCGCATTGAATGATCTCATTTTGCCGGTCCATTGCTGACGAGTCTGAATGTTTTCAGGTACTCCCTTGTCCAGATTTCCAAAACAATTGTGTGATGTAATTTGCTTGGTTCGAGCAAATAAATTAGATACCCCGAAACGTCCCTTTACCTGATCGCCAGCATCAGATACCGAGATGAGCAAATCGTTTGTGCTCAGGACCAAACACTCCGCGTGTTCCGAGGTTACTGGGACTAACGGACTAATGTTCAAGACTCTTTTAACCTCAACCAGAAGCTTGTGCATTGTCTAGTCATCTGGCGTTTGTTGTTCCGCAATATCTGTTATTACCTTTTGGGCGGACTAAATGAGGCGTTTCCAAAATCTGGCAAGAAGGCTAGAGTATGGCGGCTTCAATTGCCAACAAACACTTTTCATGTTGCTTTTATCGATTAATGAATGTCTGTCCATCCCTTACCACCACCGACAAAATACAAGTACGTTTATTTGCATGCCTCTTTTGGCAAACCGTTTTAGTGTCCCCAGTAATGAATACTGGCTAAGCCTCTGAGAATATTCTAAATGGAGAGGCATGGATTAAAAACATGTCATCAGATTGATAAACCTTTTCTCTAGAGCTCGGCGTCTCTTAACGATTTAGGAGCCGAAGTAACCGTTGTCTGTTTTTGCTTAGAGCCAATGATCGTCAGCTGATCTGGTTGCCGAATGTTTTCCACCAACAATTTTATCAATGTGGCATTTTCCTTTATCCAGGGAAATGGCGAGCGGTCATCCTTTTCCACGTGGTTCCTCCGCTTACCATCCAAAATCTTTCCCTCAATTTATTACAACCACGAGTTTTGCCGGCATGGCCTTCCATCAGATTGTAATGGGCAATTATGTTATGCATAATATGCTGTTTGCTATGCAGCTTGGCCGAATTTCCTGATTCAGTTTTTCCGGCGGTATGCTGCGGATGTCCTTCAAACCAAAGCGATTATTCAATCAGCACGAGATTAAGCTTACAAAACCGGCAACCATTAGTGGGTGCGGATTTAATCTCGTCAGGATGTTATCTCCAACGGTAAATTTTTTGCCTAAAATTAGCGCATCAAGTTCCTCTTGAAACTTTTTATCCCCGCAGCACCTATCACCCCCGCGTTTCTTTCTGAATCCTGCTGCTCTCCATATCATTAACCGGCATTTATTTATTGTAAAACAAACGATCGTTCTAAGAAACCCAGACCAGATCATCGAAGTTTACAGTTTGGATATCCAGAAATGTGAGCGTGATGTCGTCCATGTGGATGATTTATCGAGTTTTTCAAACCATGAGAACAATAGTCAGTCAGACAACAACGAGATTCCCAATTGAAACAATGACTCACTTTCATCTTTCCTTGGGTAACCGTGTGCCTATTAGTCAAAATGTTATACTGATTATTTAAGTTTTGTAAACAGTGGGGCTCGATAAAAGACTCTAGGAATCATACTGTCCTCAAATCCAGCCCTTTATAACTCCCTCTTAGCATTTTTCAAATTTCTCCGCCAACTGAGCAGCCTGTTAATTCAGACTTTTTAAGGAAGCAGTCCTCAACAGACCGACCCTTGATCTGGAGAATGCCAGTGGGCTTTGACGGCGGCCGTCTTGGCCCTCGAACCGTATGCTTCTACATTTAAATCAAATCTGCCGCATCGCAGCACAAGCTGGTACGGGGTTTCATCGGTTGAGTGTTTGATGGTCGCCCTACGAAAGCTTTACGCATCCCACATCGCTAAGCACTTTCAATCGATACGGCTGGTTTTCAATGCAGCGTCTTAGGTTTTCGTCCCATTCTGCTACTTTCTTGAGCAGCGGTTGTAGTGCAACCTTGCCTCGTGAGTACAGTTTTGAGGTCAAGCCAAACAGATTGAAAACGCTTGCTACTGATGATAGAATAACCCTCAAAATCCAAGTTGATTTCGCATATTCAGTCGGAGTCTTCTGGATACCTTATTTAAGCCCGGTTGACTGCGTAGTCTGTAGACCTATGTAGCATTGGTCGCTTTTTAATTTCTGGTATGGCTACCAGCTATCGCCCGCTGTTCGATATGCGCTTAATTAGGCGAAAATCAGTCAGCACGACCGTCCTTCCTAGAATGTTTACAATCTCTGGTGCCGAGTTCGCGCCTCTATAGGAAATACGATCATTTACAAAGAAAGTTCGTTTCAGCTTTTTAGCAACTTCATTTCTGCTTAGAAACGTCAACGTTCTCGGGCCTACTGGGGTGCAGAATTAGCATATAACGGAGAGAAACCTGCCCTAAATGGATGCACGGTCATCTTATATCCTTTCTACCCAATGCCGCAGCCGAGATCGAAACATCAAAATAACTGGAATGCCTGCCAGCTTCTGATGCCCACATTACTTGAATAACCATATCCTGGGTGCCAAGTAATAAGATTTTAACAGAAAACATTTGCGTGACATTTTGCCTCGCTTAGTATTGATTTTAGGGCTCTGCAGCATACAGTCGTTAAGTAGGGCTCCTCCCTGGAAAACCAAGCAGCCGGACACAACTCACGCGATATCCGGTTTCCTAAAGTTCGAAGTCCCGTGATGCGTTCGGTACCAAAGTATTTTGTCAGTCGTTCACGTGGACTAATTCCGTTCCTTTTTACCGGAGCGGCTGCACATACCTCAGTGTGGTTATTAGTGGTTCTCTTGGGAAACAAATTAAGTGCCCGCCTCGAACACCATTCGAAGTACTTTCAACTGAATTGAGAGTTGAGATCACACTAGTACCACAAATAGTTTAGCCCTTGCTTGCAATTAAAAACCGATATTACCATATAAGGCAGCCTGCGGAAATCATCATGCTTTCGTTTCATTTCCAACTAGACCCTGTCTGTCGGGTTTCCGTTTGCCCTGAATGGCTGCCCGAACTAATTCCTCATCATTTCGGACTTTAACATTGCTCATCATTTTATTTCCTGCCTCGGCCGCGGCCGCAGTGGAACAAGGAAATAACCCGTGTCCGGGATCCTTTAGTATGCAGTCGATCAAATTCTTTTACCGTCTCATAAATAACAAGCAATTTCCTGGTCATTCACTGAATATCATCAACTTCACTCGTCAGAGGTTGAGCGGCTCTCTAACCACCGTGTCTGCGATTACCATAGGGCTGGAGTACCGCCACTTTTGCTAGGGTGCACCACCCGGGTCAGGCTGATTCCCCCTCTAACCAAAATCAAAATTCCGAAAAATCACAGTACGGGCCTGTGACCTGAACACTTATAATTTTTATTCTAAAAGCGCTCTCAACAACCCATAAAAACCTATCTTCTGCGAAATAATAAGCAAATTAGGAAAGGCTAGACAAATAGATGTGAGGCCTGTAAAACCATGAAGACCAAAAACTAAATTCATGAACTTCCCAATTGCTTCCAGTCCACTCCCGTGTTTTTCTGATCCACTTCTAGGTGTTTCTACAATTTTCTATTCTGATGAACAAAATGCGCATTCCAGGCAATATACAGCAGACCCCAAATCAAAAGAAGACCGTTAGGCAAGTTTTCTCGAAACCCATTTGAATGCTGATTGAAAATGCGAATCTCAGACGTGCAAGTAACGCAACTGTGCAACGAGACAAATAAACCAGATCTACTGAGCTCAAGTAGACAGGTACATCAGAACAGAGGTCACAGAAGAAATGGTGCTTCTCGAAAAGGACGACAAACAAAACAAGCGGCGTACGTAGTAAGTGAGTAGCTAGGACATATGGTGAATGTTAATTGTTTCCACTCTTTGTGCTTGGTTCTCAAATAAACGCAAGAAATTTCAGAGCAGTCGTTTGCACCGTAAGCATGGTTGAGGGGCGAAGGCGTGTTCTAATCGGAAAGCCGAGGGTGTCGGGATTTGGATGAAAGTGTAATTCGTCCGAAAAATCTTTTGCTTGAAGAGTTCAACTCCAAAACCAGGGGAACAGAAAGGGAATTAGTAGTAGGTGGCCATCGGCTGATAGTTAGAGTGCACTACTTCAGCAAAGCTATGGTAAACTGATGGATGAATTGACTGGAGTTACCACTGCCATCTTAAAAACCAATTAAGTAAAAGTAAATCCCAAGTGAGGTGAGATGATTTAATATTCCTCTAATGAAAAGATGTGCGCGTTGAATTTGCCACTGGAAACCCCTTCTGAAATCCCCACGGATTAATCGTTCGCTTGCCGTTGAAGAGAGATGGGTTTTCTTTCCCTACCAACCCGCTGTGAAAACGAGGTCAATGCAACGCCAAGAATAACACGAAGAAGTAAATCCTTCGCAGAGGTGTATCTCGGGCTCTGACGCCTGTTTGGCTCTTTGGGTCATACCTGATTCGCGTTAACTAAGCTAGACTTAACTGAACTCTTGTGAACATCGATTTGACCTTGTGGGCCTTTCAAACGAAAAATAATAATTCGTGTGTGTTGCGTCAGTATTTGAAGCAGATCTAGTAAATTTTATTGCGTAAGTATCGATGAATCCTTCAAATATAACTTTCTTTAAAAACGTGAAGGAAGGGCTTTCTCCATTAGATTCATGAAATTTTGGACAGAAAATAAAAGAGCAAGTTTTGCAGCGCTCAAAAAGGCATTAATTCCTGGATGCTAGAATACTAACGTCTGCACATAGTTACGTACATTGAAATCATCTAAAATGCCTATTCTAGATAACGGTCATGTCGTTTGGGTTACTGTTATAGAAGGTGATCTATAATTTATAAAATTGTGGATCACTGCCAAATACGAATTTTTAAGAACATATTAACATATTTTCATAAACAGAGATTTTCACAATGCATCAAGTAGTGAAAACGATAACATTGAGGCAGACTGAAATGATCCGGCAGTGGGAATTCCAATGAAACTGTGTTAACGAAATTAATAAATTGATATGTTCCCAGGTATGCTGGCGAACCATATTGAAAGTGCGTCTCAACCATCATAACCCACAGGTTATTAGCCAAATATATCGGACCAAGTGCATGCCAACTGCCAGTGAATGTGGCGCAAAAGATATATACCTGTGTTTCTCGAATATCCAGAACACATTGTCTATGACTCGAAAATATGAGTAATATAACTGTAGGACTCTAGATTTACAGTGTTCTTGAGAGATTATCAACAGAAGGGGTCGCCAACCAAATTCAGTTTTCAGCGTAGTAATACGGTGTGGAAAGATAAAACAAACAAGGGAAGCTAGTTTGGATGACATATTTCATTCTTTTCAGGTGAAATCAGGTAAATTGTGAGTGGGAACTTTAAATACCAGTCGTTTATTCAGGTGCCACCTGTAGGGGATACACAAAACGAAACGCGCACTCACTGACTTCTCTGATCACGACAGCGAGCTCAACACCTAACCATCTTCCCGTTCTGCATTATCTGGCCACGTGATTAAAGAACACCAAACGTTAACGTCAACCCAAATACAGTGTACGCAATTTAAGATATTATCGTCGTTTGTTTCTTATGATCACCTTGTTTCTCCGTATATTAAAATGACATAAAGAGAAGTAAATGTCTTTTGATCATCTGATAAGGATAACACTGGTTCATATCCTAAGGGTTTTGAGTGAAAATGGGATTTTAATGTGACACGGATTTTTCACGAATTGTGCCGTGAAATTTGGCTTGTATTGATCCCCTTTATTACATCAGAGGATTATTGACATTAGTACCTTCACAATAAAACAAATCGAAAATGTAAAACGTCTTGGTTTTCCGGAGTGGCACAAAAGAACATTAATTTCTCTCTGATTCAGCGCATAAATGCAGGTCATGAAAAATAAATTCGGCAAAGTGAGGGTTGCTAAATCAGGACTTTATAGATTTATTTCCCCGAAATTTTGATAAGGTAGTTTGTACACACCATCGTTTTAGCTCGCTTATTTTTCCGGCATTCGTGACTGAGCCTGAACGTTGACGAAACGAATCTGTTGCTAATGACGTTTTTGAAACAAGTCTGTACCGGATTATGACGCAAAATTTCGAACAAATTTAATACTAAAGTGTCTTCTTTCCATCACTAAATAACACGATTTGTTGAAAAATGGCAAGCGAGAAGAGCAATCCACCCGCCAATAACAGAGTAAGATTTTTTATGATGGTCGGTTTTCGTAGCACATCGTAAGATGGGGCTAACAGCTTGTTTCAAAAATGCTAAAATGCTTTGTTCCGGTGCTGTCCATCATGCGACAATGAGAATGGGCCAGATCTAAAAAGAAGACCGTCCAAAAGCCCGTCAAAACTCCGGTAAATGACACGTAAGCTAAATGCCGGAATGACTGGAGGCCAAGAGCAGAGGCTGGAGTTTAACCATTTGTTCAAGCTGTGAAACAAAGAACTATCGGTCTAGTTTTTTTGACACGTTCAGAAGCGACCAGAAAGACGTTTGAAGTAAAGAAAAAAAGAACCTACACCCAAGACCGGCGGGCAAAGCGGCCGATGATATCCATCCAGAGGCAACGTTTGTCTATTCCGCCTGAATAAGCGGAGCGGAATTGAAAAAATTGAGATTGACGAAAGAAGTTAAAGTTGTGAAATACGATTTCAAAATACAAGTCTCTGGGATTAAGTAAAGTGCATCATCAACAGAAATCACGGCAATTTGCTTTCAGCCAGCTTTAACATTCATAAGTTACCAACTAATTAAGCAGGAAGAAAATGTTTGGCTTTTAGCGGGTGGACGTGCATCATCAGCTAAATGTAAAGCACTATAAAGTGTTATATGATGCACTGCTGAGACTTCAGTTCTGTTGGCACCGCTGGGTTCATTGATGACTGAATTCGATCAGAATTAAGTCAGATTGTATTGTATTGTAGTATTGTAGTCGAACCAAATGGGTGGTTAATTACTAGCTTAATGTTCAATCACGCTATCTGTCATCTCCCGGTGACATTTTTCAATTTAGATTTTGGCGTGTTCTGTCGGTATAAAAATTGTGTTGTTGTTAGCGTAAACACAGGCTGCCCCTAATCGTTCATTATCAGGTAATTTTTCAACTGCTCTCTGAAAACGGGTGACCGCATCGGTTATTTCGAAAGATATGAGTCACAATTGCGCAAGTCATCACCTGGCTTGAAAGTTGTGAATTAGCAGTCGCTTACATTAATGGACGGTTGACAGTGAGCGTTCTTTAAATTTACGAGAAGTTATATGGAGTGCTGCAAGGTATGACCAGTGTTCTAATATCGCGAGTGAGGCATAAATATCCAAGTGTTTGCATTGCTTGTGCTCTGACTGTAACCTACGAACAAGCTATGCTTATGGTTCTTGTTAGTAGTCGCAATAATAAGGAATCACCAGGATGACATAAATGATTTATTCATGTAACGGATATGCGTATTAACAAATTACATTTTGATTTTGAGACAATTAGGTTGAAGATATTTACATCTTGTTCAAACAAACGTGGAGGATTACCGCTACAAGGTAGAAGTTTATTTAGGGAGGACAATGGAAAGTCTACGGAAAAGTTAATTTTGACGGATCGCAGCCGATTCAGGAGGCCATTGGTGCAACAGTATGAGGAATCGGCCACCCATTATCAGTTTATCACCAGTTTGCTTCATGCCGTGTACAAACTACTCCTGCCTGAAAAACTTAACAAAACCTTCCTAGCCGTTGAGATACTACCGTGTGGCTTATCGAGTTCAGGCAAGTAAGGAACTATTTATTTTTCCAGTTTAAGTGCAAAGACCATGCCCTTCCCCCGATGATCTCTTTACAACTAGATTGTTATTGACGCGTGATTGATCTTGCTCTCCTTTGCTCTCCTTACTTAGTAAACAACCTTCCTATTTAAATTCGCAAATCAAGCCGAAGGATAGTTTTTTAACTCGAGTTCTTCAAAATCAGCCATTCTTGATTTACTTTTAATTGAAATTGGAACATCATCACCCACCGTCATTTGCTTAAGTATACCTTTCACTTGTCTCTCTATTCAAAGCCAAAGCTTGTGTTTTGTACGCACATCAGCCTACACGATAAGTAAAGGAAATCTTGTGATTTCTCATTGTGAATGTTTATTAATATGACGGAAGTTCCAACGTCCTTCTTGGAATCACTGCAGTGATCAAGTCATAAATTGTCTAATTTGAAATATTGAGCACTTGTACAGAGATGGTTCCTAACATTCAAATTTATAACCTAGGGGATTTCGTCAATCACAGTCATAAGCTGCCACTTCAGTCCTCTGAAATTTAAGCTGTGGGCCACTAGGAAGGATATTTCGCTGGGTTCAACAACATTCGCTAAGCACTGAGCTTTTTTATGCTCTATCTTTTCTAACTTTCCTTCAAACTTTTCACTTTTTATTCCCTTAAAACAGATTGTTGGTTTTACCATTTTCAAAACTGATCGTTATAACCGTCACAAACTTGTCTCATTTTGCTGAAGGCTTTTATTTTGAAATAATTAGCAATTGTCAGTCCCAAGCAATAGTCAGCGTTTCTGGAACACAAAGAATCATTGAAGGGTTGCCAACGGGGACTCTAATATTGCCTCTTTACTGATAACTTCTTGACTCTTGTCCAACATTCTCAATCAGATGGATTTGAAGACCTTTAAGGAAGAAACTTGGTATTGCTCGGTGTCTCCTACGTTTGGCGCAACATTACTTTAGCTAAATTGCCAAGCTTAAGTTTTTCTCACTGTTCCTATTGTGCACAGTAGGTTTCCTTAGTAAACTCGTTAACTTCCTTTGTTTAGAAGGTCCTTTTCTAAATACTTGCCCTAAATATCTGGTAGCAGTAGTATTAGAAGTAGTAGTAGTAGTAGTAGTAGTAGTAGTAGTAGCAGTAAAACGAAGTTTTGTTTTGGTTAATCGATTTATTGCCTACTACTCTACCTAACACTTGGAGATGACGTCACCTACTATGCCTCCGTCTCTTAATAAACCCTGCACTATATCAGTAAGTGTATTATAGGGCTCTGGTCCTCAGTATCTCTTCCTAGGTTTTCGAAAGTCTTGTTGTATCCATTATGTCGCGAATAATTGTTTCAAATTTTTGGGAATGTTGTTTATTCTCTTCAAGTTCATCTATTGATTTGACTAAATTGCGTTACTTAAGTTTTACTATTATTGCGGCTCATACGTGAACCCTTCTTTAAACTCGCCTTCTTTTATGTCTCAGCTTGTTTCTCTTCTTATGCAAGAAACTGGTTACCCACTGCACACCAGCACCTCTTACGCTTCAGCTCCCTTCTGCTTTGCACTTTGATAATGCAGCCGTGGGTCGAGTGAGCTTTGTTTAATTTTATTCCTATATTGGTTTAACAAAAGATCATCCGAGTTACCTACCATTAACCTCGAATTTGTAGACCTTGGCCCATTGTGTGGTGGTTGATTCGTTCTCAGTATTTTACCGTTATCATTGTGCAATCTGGGGCCTGCTTTGGCAGTTATCCCCGTAAATTCCTCACGATTATTAAGTATCCAGGAAGCTACTCCTCATCTTTAATATTATTTCAAAATGTTTCGTACTTCTATCTCTAAACCTTTTATTTTGAAATGTCGAATTGTAGAAAGTTCATTTTTCCAGTTAGTTCTTACCTAATTTGCATTTTTATTTTAAAAGAGAAAGAGTAAACTAGCTCCTGAATTTGAGTTTTCTCACAATTTCTGTCATAGGTGATCTCTTGATTCTGGAATCTACCCCTTTTTAATGTAGCGTAGTTTTCATGGAACAAAAAATTAGCATCTGAAGGTAAACGCCTATGGAGAGTTTTTGTGCTTCCATATCTTTTATTGCCGTCAGATCGACATTCTTAACCATCAGCTTCATGGTCGTCAATAAGTAGCCTTTATTTGCCGTTGATGCGTGTATTAGTGATGGGCAAACCGATTGCTTGGAAAAACATTGCACTTTCTGACATTGTTCACTGCCCCTATGCTTACTGCAAACAGTTTCCTTGCAGAGAAAACAAACTTGGTTTATGACTTGACGGAGACTTTTTACAGTTTTATTTGCCAGTTTTTAACTAAACATTAACCAATATAGTTAAGAATGACTGAAGATGTATAACTGATAAGCCTTAGTACTCTTCGAACTTGACGAGATTTGAAACTGTCTAGAACGTAGGTAAATGTTACGATCGAAGTATTCATTCACTTGTTACTAAACAAGTGAATGAGTGGTTATCCCTGTGGATCTGCCTTTCGTGCATTAGGAGGGAATTTAGTGATAACAGTAGACATATTTCATCTGAAGTCGGCAAATGAAAGAATATTCCAGGAGAATGCTTGTGGACGATTTCAGAGCCAGTGTGACCTAATATACTGCGGGCAACGTGAAAACTGTAATGCTTTCATATTTCAAGGAATCTTAATTAAAATAGGTATTTGAACCTTAATTAAGCGATGAGACAAGGTTCCAATTGCGAATTTTCAGCTGAGATACGTTTTATCCCCATGTGTGAGGGGTAGTCGTTTGCTGAGTGGAGAATTTAAAACTTAGCCACTCATTTGTATTCGCTCTTGGGAAAAGTCGGGTTAAGCTATTTTAAAAAAAGAATGCACATTAAACGTTCTGGGTTTGGATTTAATGTTTCATCGTTATATGAGATACAAGTAAGACTACATGAGTGTAGCTATCTATATTGCCACTGCCCAGCATCAAACTGGCCGCTTCAGATCCCACTTTATCATCCAAACGTCCAAGGATCAACTTGCCTCAGGCAGTAAAAAGCAGTTTCTGGCCGGCTAAAGCTTTTTTGGGTGAATGACAGGGCAGTGGAAAGTTGCAGTCGTTTCAGTGTGTTGTCAGTGGTGTCGAAGGTGGTGAAAGCCATATAAAATGTTTTATGCCGTTTTTTCTTTAGGGCTATTACATAAAAGTGCCCAGTTTTAGAATTTAGAGGGAGAATACATGATAAAGCTGGCCGGGAGAAGAAGGACAGAGCCAAGGTGAAGAAATAAACAACGGTGAAGTTGTTTCATGTACCTGGTGTGTGGACGTTTTTACTAGGCATAAAGAGAACAAATAAAAATATTATGTTGAAAGTTGTACACGTAGCGGGAGCTATACAGATCAATTCCGTCAAAAAACTTGTCAGCATAGGAACAAAGCAGTTCAGGTCCATTTGTCTATAGGGGACAACACTAACAGGTTTTCCCAAATGAATTAACAACTGGAGTTTAAATGAAGTTCAACCAGAAGGGCAGCTGAGCAGAGTAAGATTAGTGAACTACTGCGGAAAGTCAACGATTTCTTATTTAATAAGGCCTTACAAAGAGACGAGGTACCGTGAGTGTCCACGCGTAACTCCACCAGAAATGTCAAATGACACGGATGGGTTTGCCTTGCTTGCCACTTATGTTTATTATGGATTCAGTTTTCAAACCTTTTCGAAGAACAGGCTACTTGAGATCAGTTGCACCGATGGACAGAGCTCAGTATTGGCCTTTCAATTTCTCTTTATTGAGAGCACAGCGAAATGAAGGTTTTCTTTTGGCCTTCCCCAGGTTCTGGATGCTTTATTTGCAAAGTAATTTAGGCGGATTCTGAGGAGTTAAAGAGAAGCACTCATAGCACAGCTTGAAACAACGCTGCTGATTATACTGAAGTATCTGGAGGCCTCTTTGTATGAAAGTGAAGCAGACATGTGTCAACCTCTCTGAAAACTTGTATAAAATAATGCTCACTTGCCTCTTACGAGAATAATGAATGACCATGAAAGGCTACAAATTGCACTTTTAGCCAAGACTAGAATCTTTTTGAATTTGGTGAATCTGCTTAAATCAAACTTTGGGGCCGTTCAGCTGTTACTTAGCAGGCGAAAAACGGAGATTCTCCGAAGTATCCCCTTGCTCTTTCTAAGTGCAGACGAAAGCATTTGTTGAGATTTTTAGATGACTTCAAGATGTCATTCGGTTAATTTTTGAACAATGAAGCTGCTGTCCACACATTTCAAGGACCGGATATCCGATGAAACGACATCCATTTTACCGTTAAAAGTAGGCAATAGTACATTAAAACAGAGACTAATCACGTTGTTTATCAGTGTTTGAAGAGTAGGATTCACCAGAAAAACATTTCTCTGGAAGTTGCGAAGAGAACAGATTTTAGCTGACACGACCAGGTGCGTCTTTATGTGCACGATTGCTTCATCGGCGTTATTTGTAAACTAATTCGGCTTATCAAACATGATTGGCTGAAGAAAGGTGACCAGATGCGAGCATGTATGCTTGTGCAGAAATATATCCCGCTTGGTGGATTTCAACCGAAGGCGATTCGCATCATAAATTCATGTGACTTTAAAAGTTGTTCTAAGTACTTCATGTGCATCCTGTTATTGTGAATCTTTTGCAAACAATGTGACAAAAGTGTGTTGATTAGGTTGACATTGTTACGCTTACTTGGACACAATGGTATGCAATACGGATAGTGCATGTAACTTCTAAGGGTTTTGCGCACATTTTGGTGGTTACCACAGTTTTATTCTTTTTTATGGGGCCGAGGTACGGGGGGAATGAACTTCAGCGCAAATGAAGCTTCGAAGCAAATGTGAAGTTGCAGTTTTTATCTGAAGGATGGCTTTCATTCTCACTCTTACGTTGGCAGCTGCATTTTTGTTAGAGCAAATAATTAGGTGCCCTAATGTGACACTCTTCCATTTACGTAAAATGACGTCTTTGTACGCGGAACTATTCAACATTCACATCGTCTAAATTTCTGAGTTTTTCGAAACTCATTCAATCTCCAGCCACCATCCAGTTTGCTGGCTCTACTTGTGTTTGTGCCAATCGTTGCCACTCCGTGATCCTATAAACGTGAACAACGATGTAGTAACTACTGAAATTTATACGAAATCCTCCGAGATTGCGATGAGCCTTTCGTGTACCGTCCTTATTTCATACAATTGTGTCCAAGTGAGCGTAACATTGTTAAACTGTCCACCGTAATTTTTTCATATTGCTTGAAAAAGATTCACAATGTCAGAAGCTACACCAGCTTGCCACGAATCAATCAGAACATCTTCTTAAGCCCCATACGATGCAGGTATGCCATAAACCTAATTTGGTTGATATTCACAGAACGGTACGGTTTTTGTATCATGTTTCGGAAGCAAAAATCAGCAATGTTTTAATAATTTTCTTAATGAGCATGAAAAAGTGAACGTTCTTTTAACATGGTAAAATTCAGTTATCCAGGGACATAAAAAGTGATGCCAAAACTTCTTTTAAAAATCGTTTAACGGAACTATTGCCCAAACAAGCGTAGACAGTGCTTATGATGCAGTCGAGTTTCTTTTTGTTGCCGATTTTTCGTTCAATTCTCAAACCGTCCTCGGAATACTTTTGTGAAGACGTTAACACTGCTTGGTTTTGTGCACTCACCTGTCAACTACATCAGATCGAGGAGAGCTGGGATGTTTTGATGTGCGCCTTACCGAAGTATATTGTTAGATAAATTGGTATGTCCTACCTTATCATCTGGAAGCGCCCCTTGGCCATAAGGAACCAGTACCTTGATGTGTTTGAACTTCTAACTGTTATATGCAATACTTTATATCGCAAGGAGCGACGGTGTCGTATTGTGCTTTATAGAGTAAATGCCTGGGGAAAACTAATTTCTTACAGGGCGCCTGTTCATAGTACTTTTTGTTGTCTGGTGTTGCAAACAGGTGACGTGTGTCACAGCAAAAGAGCGGTTCTCACTGTACCAAATACTATCATGGGGTTTTCTACAATGAAGCAGAACAAGGTTTCAAAGTCTGTCAGGCTGGAGGATCAACTGAAACATTCTAAGGAGGTAAGGCTTTGTACCAACACGTTTTTTGCAGAGCAAAAAGAAGTTCATCACAGAACATTTCAGCTGCAGAGAATGTGCGCACTTTGTTCCCAATCCGAAAACGGCAGTTAAAAAAGGTGATGAGCTGCGGTAATAAAAACCCTTTCTATGTGACCTTATCCAATAGCTGTTTCTGTGGCGAGTATAAGGAAGGCCATACAACGTATTTCCTTTCCAATGAACCATCAGTAAAAAAGGAATTAAAAGATAAACCATGGTCTGAAGAAACTCATTTGCGATATATCAGACCTACAGAAGCATTTGGTCAGATCGAATATTTGACAGAAACGACAACGAGTCAGCGTCCAGCTGAGGTGAGTCCGCAAGGGTTTTTATTTAACTTATTGGTCTGTATACATACATGCACATATATACTGCAGGCTGGAAAATGTTTTCACAGTAGCTCAGGTTTGAGATGATGGTTTTGGTTTATTCACTTTGCTGAGCAATCACATTGCAAGCGTTCCGTGACCCGCTGGATTGACACTGTCGGTGGCTAGTTACCTTCCCCCGCTCATGTTGCTTGCCGTGTTATCGGTAGTAGATACTAATTGGCTGCTCTGTATAGACAGGGTGTAAGTGAGACGCTGGCATGGGCTACAGTTGACAACTAAAGCAATATAAGCTGATCAACGCATGTAAGCACTCACCACAAGACACTAGCACAGAAGACGCAAAGATTTTAATGAAAAAACACTGGAAATTCAACGGCTCAGCTCAGCAAACAAACCAGTGTAATTTATCTTCTGTTTTTTTAGATCGAAACAACCTGACAAGTAAATAATTCATATGTATTTATTTATCACGTTTGCAGAATATCTAGTTCGTGGGTCAAATAACTTGCTGGGTAATTCGCGTTTTCTCGCACCCCAGTTTGTCCGAATTTCAGATAGAGACGAGTTGAATGATGTCATGATTTTGATGACCGACTATTGGCACATGATGGAACCAGTCAAGCCAAGCCTGTGTATATCTGTAATCGGCGGAGCAAAAAACTTTGCTCTCGAGGGACGAAGGAAGGATGTTTTCAACACGGTAATTCTTCACATCATATTTCCGAACATTACGCACAGAGCGACTTATTTTCTTTTGCACTGTCCGGTAGTTTTTGAGTTAGATAGTAATACGAATAGTACTTGGGTTAAAATCTAATTAATTATAGTTCTAGATAGCCACCAATAGTCGACATCAACCAGTCCGATTTGAATCGATGCAATAAAAATGTCATTTATTTAGGGTTTACTAAATTACTTATCAGAAAAATTATTATAGTTTTTAAAGGAACTTCTGTTTTACAATGGTGAATTAAAGCTATAGAATGGCATCGCCATAATTTGTGATAACAGTGAAACCTCAATAACGACAACTGTTTTGCTGAAAATACCAATCAATCTGCTTTTAGAAAAAATCATAATTCAGATCATCTGTGCAAAGGTTAGAATCGACTTATTTGCGAGAAACTTTTTCTCTTTTTAAAGCTTCCATGTAAAGTTTCGTTTTTGCAAATGTGCATGTGTTTTGCTGTCGGTCCTTTCTCTGGGTCAAATAAAGTCAACCACAATTTCGGAAATTTTAACCGATCTCGCAGGAAAAAATAACGTGAGAAACCTCCTGTGCTAGTTTAAGGCTTACGAGCTACCTCTATGTGCTTTATGACATTCAAAAATTACCAAATCTATCAGATATGCTGAGTTTGATAAAAAATATAGGTCAGGGTTTTACAATTTTGGGCTAATTTAATTGACCTAGGTATTACAAGTAGGAACAATGTCGCTTACTCAGTGATGAATCACTAGAGTACATAAATGTTTTAAATATGAAAACATTCAGTGACTAGGAATACTTGTAGTGAGCGACGGTTCGTTCACAGTATATAACTTTTGTAAGGGTACCGTTGAGCGACTTGAAAAATAGTCTTCCGCCATTTTAGTTTGTAATCCATGTGCGTGCAGTAGCTGAGGCGAGCCGTTTTGTGCTTAATGAATATTTGGGTGTGTACTTGCCTGCGTGGGTGTATTCGCGATATTTTATTCACGAAATGTTCAAAGTATGATGCCAACTTTTTGGAAATGCAGGTGTAAGAAGTGCGGAGTTGTTGTGTGAAGAAATTCCGAGTTTCCACAACTGGAACTAGTTTAAATAATTGTGCCTAGCGTATATCCAACTTCAATGTTTACGGCCGATCAGATAAGATAACATTTTGCCGGCTATGGACGATGCATTAGCTTTCACCTGAAACTATAATAATAACGGAGTAATAAATGTTATTTAATATCTTTATTCACTCTTCTACAGGGTGGAGTTAGATATGCACTGTATGGGCTATACTGTTTAGAGCAATGACCATAATCAAGATCAAATGATGTAGGGAGTGTACCGAAAAATCGATGCACCATGTATTGGTTATAATTGTGAATGATATAGTGCAAACAACACAGCGTTGTTTGTAGATATAATGCGCCAAAAGTTCGACTACCGTGGGTGGTTTTACTATCGAATGATTGCCTTGAGAAAGGACGTTGGCGCATTACACCTATCACTGAACATAATCACTGGATTATTATTACAGCCAGACATTAGAAACCATTCCCTCTCGATAAAAATTAGGGATAAAGAACATTATGAATCACGCTGACGGAGGCTGATGACATCTTCAAACGTACCAGTTAGTTTGGTCACCTCAATAAATTTACTGAACCCTCTTTCAAAGTGCAGCTGCAGGAAATCTGATTAGTGACATTATTCACAAGGGAGCGTTTATAATCTTCAAGAAATTCGAATATTTTCCAACGTTACCTAACCTGTTTATGCATTCAGCCTTATTGGTTGAATCTGAGTATCTGTGGTATGTATTTATTCCCTTGGGTGAGTTTCAAGCGGTAGAGCACAGATTGATACAATTTTTCACTAGCTTTATTTGCCTATTTACTAAATCCTATCTGTTTAGGGTCTTATTCAAGCCGCTCAGACTACAAACGCATGGATAATCACATCCGGATTGAACTTGGGCATTGTTCGTGTCGTCGGAGATGCTCTTCAGGAAGGACAAACGTGGCATTTTGATCGGCGGCGATTATCGAATCAGTTGCGTTGCTTAGGAATCTCACCTTGGGGTTATGTGCTCAACCGAAACGAGCTTAAATGCGACGTAAGCTTTGCGAAATGGTTTGGACATCAAATGTGTCGATTATTTTTATTTTGTAAATATGCGTTCATGCTAAGTTAAAAAAGGTTGTTGTTCGTATGAGTAAATCACTTGCATTGGTTAACTGGAATATCAATTGTTAGGCTAAGAGCATGAATGGGTGGAAAGTCATTTAAGAATTACACGTTGATTCACCGGAAGATTTTCGTCGGTTTGATGAGACTCACACTCCGAAACCGATTGAGCGCTTTTGGGGAATATTCAATCATCCGTCCATATATGGGCTTTACTACTGACAACATACACTGGTAATGTGGTTTGTAAGAAATTGGTAAAGACAACTTATGTACCAAGTATTAGAGAAACATATTTTAGCTTCTTTAAACTGGAGGGATATTAGGTCAATTGTTCGATCCAATAAATGACCGAGAGGAACTTCATATTTGCGGATTTCAAAATTCACGTTTCATTGGTTATTCTTCACGACGGGTGATGGTGCACTAGCGATTCTTCTTGCTTTGGATTGATGGGTTACCGAAACGATAGGAATTCAGAAAAACAAACGAGGACCTTCCCTCCAACCATAAACTTTAGGAGTCCATTCAGAACTAGATTACCGCAAACATCTTTGACTTTTCACAATCACTTAGAGTTATTGTCTACCGTAAATTGCTAAATCTCGGGCCTCCGCGAGATACAATGTATGTCTGTTGCACCAACTTTGCTTTTATTGGCGCATATCGATCAAGCGCGCGCTAGAAAAAGAATCCGGGAGGAACAATTGTGAGTTGAAGATCTTAATCGTTGACCTGTTCAGACCAATCCGCAACATTTTGTGGAAAAACTGCATACTAAGGATGTTGATACTACACGTCAAATAGTCTGCAACTCAGCTAGTGACGTATTACCAAAAACCCTTTGTTAGTATTATACCATTATAAAATTGTTTGTAACCTCACCTCTTTCTGTGCAGTTGTTGTCTTCACCTTGAATTCGATCATTCGGCGCGTGCAGTGCTCCGGCCTGCAACCTCGAGTACGGGTGAGAACTATGTCGCGCTGTCTCCCTATTCGACAGACAGAAAAGATCTGTCAAGGATAGCTTGAGGGATATAATGTTGGGCCTAAAACCTTTCGTCTCGGGTTCTCACGAAACTTCGGGTGCAATTCATCGTCAATAGGAAAGTCAGTGGTCCCACAATTTTAAATGCCTACTTGGATATTGAGTTTGTTTGATGGATTTTTTCTGAAAAATCATTAAAAGGCGCAGACCAAAAGGAATGTGTCTTTCAAAATCCCATCCAATTTTTGCTATTACGATTTTCGCTTTAATGATCCCGAATGTCTGAGATTATCTGATATTCGCAATTCACCAAAAATCTTCGATTTCAGGCACGCAGTCCGAGTTTGAATAAAAACAACAGTTTTAAGAAGAAACTACACCAGAGGCTAGATAACAGGTCAGAAAAAATGGTGAATACGTTCAACGGGTTGGCAATAGGAATAATAAATGTCGTTATTACACAGAACCGAAATGTTTCATCCAACTCCGATCTATTAGTTCCCGTTGCGTTGGTTTGGCCATAAAACTATTTGAATATCCACTTCAATATACTCTGTGGGGTGCAGAACAAGGATTACGCAATTCGGAGTTGAGGGCCCTCCCCTTGTGTATTCAGTTAACTTCAGCCAGGTTCGGGCACGTTTGCAAGACAACCGCAAATCAGTAGCCGAATACTGACCTCCACGGTTAACCGTCATAAACTTTGCTCCATCCAATAAAGGACTGTCAAACAGGCCATAAAATTCTCAAGTTTGATACTCAGGTGTTCAGAAAGCTTTTCTTGCTTATGACTTTTTCCTAATCATCTCTACGAACTGAAGCAAAACATTTACACGGTTTTGGGTCTTTTGTTAGGTATTTTCGTTGATGACTTTTTCAAGATCATTTATTCCTAAGATTGGCCGGAACATACATTTGTGAGCCAAAGCGGACAACAGAGAGCCCATTTAAAACCTGAACGTAAGACACTTGAAACGAGAAGGTTTTCTCCCGCACGTACTGCAAAGTCAGTCAAGTGAAAATTCAGCCATCAAAAGTTTGTAAGATTTAAAAATTGAAGGTTTCAACCGATAGGGAGAGGAACACTGAGATTGATAAACTGATGACCTATGGAGCTAAGCTTTGTCAGGAACATGCAAATAGCTTGTATGCATTGGGAATACTGAAGATGATTTGATCAGTTTAAGGTAATTTGATACAGACTACACAAGAAAAGTAGATATTCGTTTTTAACTTCAAACGAAGAAGTAATCCAACGAAACCAAACAAAGATAAGTCACCCACTAAAATTAATGCAACTTAATATGGTTTCAAGTGAACGAAAAATATTTTGAACTCTCTGATGAGCCGAACATGAGAGCCAGTTACTCTTCACCGTCATGCATGACGCCCCAAACGGTATGACCTAATAAATGACTGAAACTCACTGGTAACAGTTTTCCACCACATGCCGAAGATAAAGTCCTGTTGAATTTTAATCAAATAGCCGAGGGAAATCACGGTATGGATTGTATTACAAAAAATATACATTGCGATAAAAATTCAGAGTACTTACATGTGCGACTGTTTGGATAAAGGTGTCAGTCAACGTTACTCTCAAGACGCCAACCGCAGTAAAGTGGTTGCAGAACTAGGTCGGTATTCCTCAGTAATAAGTTTTTCTTGATTAGTCAGTAAGAACGGAATTTTGGCGAAATGAGATATGTCTGTCTGTATCCGTTTACTAGTGGACACAAGTCATCCAGCCAGCATGGAGCTTAATAACGACAATTGATAGCACAGAAAAATAATAATCTCGTTGAAACCGCAGTCCAAAGTTCCGAGCATGGCTTCAGCTAGTCATAGCAGCAGAAATCCTTTTTGCAGGAGATCGCAATACTTTCATGTGCTTCGTCCGCTGGACGTCTCCAAGATGTCGTCTGATCTCTCAAACTGACCAAAAATTTGTATCGTACATTTGCTGATGTCCCAGTTACGCGTTTCCCAGTGTAGACAACTTTACGAAAAAATAATCTTCCACTGGTGAAGTGAACACCAAGAATCTCATCTTACACTGCCTGCCATCGGTTCCCTTCACGCCATGACGGCTAAGCTTTCCTCATGGAGGAAATCAAAAGCATTGATAGAAATTCTATCGGGCGGGTAAACTCGAAGTTTGTTCACGTTTTTTATAAGAACTCTTTGAAGACCAAAACACCAAGTCAGTTGGTAAACTGTCGAATTTCTTTAAAGGTGCGCCCAGACATTTCATAAGGAACAATAATGTACGTGGAAGAAAAAATTAACTCAGGACTCTCAGAATGAACAATTGAGGTGACTTTTATTCAGTGCTGCGCAACACATGGTCCGTGTGTGTACAGTTGGACAAATACAAGTACAAATAAAACTGTTACTAGATTGAGACCGGCCTTCGGTCTCGTTAACTTAGATCATGCAACTTTAGTAAGAACGCAAATGACATGCAGTTTTTCCAGTTGACTATCTTGTATTCTTTCCTCTAAAAACATTCTAAACAGAACTACGATAAACCCGTACTATATCGAGTTTCAACCGTAATTGAAACCGGTCGTCCAGTTTCCCTGAATGAAAATCACACGCATTACATTTTTGTGGACGAAGGAAGACGTCTGCGATACGGAGGAAGTGCATCAGCCACGTTTCGTGCTCGGTTAGGAAAGCAGATGGCCTTACCCGAGCAAGGTGAGTCTGACGTAGCAGTCGTTTGTGTGCTTGCAGTTTATTGACTGCCTGATGTGGTGCATATTTCTGTATTTCTGTTTTATTCGTTAAACGTTGCAGGAGCAATTTGAGCCGGCTTCATATACGGGACAGTCCACATTGTGTAACCTTATTCGTTACCTAGAGAAATACAAAACAGCTGGTTAAATCAATAACCACTTATTCTCTTCTAAAATTTGTGAATCAAGCAACCGATCAATGAATTGGTACATTTGACCTGATTAATCTGAATGCCAAGAAGATGGGTATATTTGATATAAGAACTTTTCTCCAAGATACCAATCTTGGAAATCGACGAAAAAAAACATGACTCTGTAAATAAATTTTTAAAATTGAGTACAGCGTAACAGATAAATGAGAAAAATGTTGCGTTGCAAAAATCAACATAAAATCCTGAAACATTGCGTTTATTGGCTATTGTACTTTAATTTTCCATTACACTTTCAAAGCTGGTGGATGGGGAATCCCGGTTGTTTTGGTCGTGGTTGAAGGTGGACACGATGTGTTTCTTGATGCACGTGACTGCATTAGAGAACGTATCCCGGTTGTGATTTGTTGCGGTACTGGTCGAGCCTCAGATCTGATGAACCTGGCATTCACGTTCCGGATGAAACAGTCAAAAAAGTAAGCATTCTGCAATAGGTTATTTCCATTTAGTGCACAAAATCATTCTTACCAAAAATACTGAAAATAATTACTCCGTAGAGAATGGTAATTCCTGAATAATTGTTCTAGAGTTATCCATGATAACCATTGTCTATTGACCTAGATCATTTTCCAAAAAATCCTAAGCAAAGAACTATGCCCGCTTAACTACCAGATTGGCGTCCACGTGATCCCTCAACGCTGGGGTTGGAGATATTAGACGGAGAGGCTCAATGCTGCAGTTAGTATTCTTGTTGAATTTGAAATATTTTTGACTCTGCGCAGTTCTTCCAATTTATGATCCCACGATTTCGTTTTCATTATTACTCTGTATTTCGAGGTAACGATCAAAGTCAAGACATTCAAGTCCGAAGTAAATGGTTGCAAAAACTGATCAGAACTGAACCTTGTGAATGTTATAATGTTAATAACACAGCCTTGTTGATAGATGTAATTCGCCAACGTTTCGACTACCATGGGTAGTCTTTCTCATGGCAAGATTTACTATCAACTAAATTGAAGTTTCCTTAAAAATGAGGAAATCTCATCAATCCATTAAGACGGTACTACGTAATATACTTTGTTATTCAGTTAAAGTCCCGCAGATACTGAAAGCAACAGAATTGTGTATTGGTCTCTACCGGAAATTCTGTGTCTCGAAGGAGGTTTTGTCTGGTCGATAAAAGCTCGCTGGTGCCCTAAACACTCATAAAAAGTAGCCAGAAGCATGACGCACGGCAGGCCTTTTTGTCTTAGGTGCAATTCAGATGTTTGTTCTCTGTACCTCCAACTTCACAAGCGGGTACACCTCAGTTTCAAATGCGACTGGAAGACCGGAAAGCACTTATATCGACAGTAGAAACCCTCAGCAGTGCAACGACCATTCGAAGTGTCCGTCTTTACAGACTCACTGTGTAAATACAATTTCTCTTCAAATGTCTGTTTCGACTCTCTGGTTCAGTTCTGGGAACTGAACTATTAATTTTTTTGTCTTTTATCAATTATTAGTTAGTTCGATCAATTCGACTAATCTGTTGACCCTCACATGTTTGTTTGGACATAACTGTCATCCTCAAGTTGATGCCGACGGGCCAGTTCGACCTCCCACTGGTGACTTCGGTCTGCGGTCTGTCAATACAAGGTGATTAAAAGGTTTATTTCTTTGTTACCTTTGTCATTCCTAGCACAGAAACAATGGCCCCATGGAACAGTTTAAATGCTGAAGAGTTCTGCCCTGGTGTGGAAAATATCACCCCAAAATTTCCATGCAGTGTTCCTTTTTTCTTATTCTAAGCTGAAAGTTCCATTTCCGGAGAGTAACGCATTTTAATGAAATCAACAAAAAGTCATACAGATACAAATGACCCTTTGTTAACAAAGTCCTTCTTTGTTGGACCGAATCAGGTTCAGTGCAACCTTTACAGGCGAAGCCAGTGAATTTGACCAGTATGTGTCTCTCACTGTTAAAAGTGATTGGTCTATTAGTTACTTTGATGGTTTTTTGATTCTCTGTGAACTTCAGCTGGCTAGACCGGAATTTACAGGTGAATTGGTCAAATGGTTGTGGGAAATTATGATAGACATTGCACTAGTCACATGTCGAATGACATTCAAAAGTTGATAACTCTGCGATCGATTCATGTCGACATTGTGGTTGCGGTAATTTGCCATACACTTTGCTGAAGAGATCGATGCATGATAAACGATGGGTTGAAGAAACACAAATATTTGAGGCTTGTTGAATAAGGTCCATATAGGCAACTAAAGTGGCATCAAGTAACGTGACTGGGGATCAGATGTATCACCTTTACTAATCGAATGTTTTCTGCGATTGTTGGAAACGTGAAGATGAATGTGACTAATTGCAATGAGTGTTGAAAAAAAAAATGGAAGTCAACAAACTTTAAGAACCAAAAGGCCCGTAAAAATGATGCGGTCGAGCCTGCTTGGAATGTGACATACATGAAGGAACGTGATGTCTTCTTCAGTGGACGCATGAAACCTTCGCGAAGAACATTTCTTTTGCTTGTGCGCAGCATCGCGAGACTCCAGTGGGCAAACTGGATCCTAGATACACTGAAAAAACTTTAGTTTCATTCACCGTGATTTTATTTACTAGTTTCCAAAACTACCCATAACACTGAGATGCATACTGTAGTTACGAGAACACCTTTTTTGGCTAAAGACGTTTCCTTTACTGTTGGACTGCAGTCGATGACCACGCAGTTATATCAGTGTTAATTATCATCCAAAGTGGAATAAATTTACGTTTGAATAAAGATAATGTTTCCATGCAAACACTTCAGTGGCTATTAAAAATTATTAGCAAATATGTGTAGGTGAGTAACAGGGCATAATTGAGATTAAATTACACGCACTGGTAATTTACGTATTGAACTTGAGTAGGCAATCTTTAAGACCCGGAACGAAACGCAGCATTCAGTAGGCATCGTTTTTTATTAGTTCCCATGTTTGTCAAGGTTGCCAGTCAGTCTCTGTTTCAGTCTATTTTTTTTGTGTGTTCTCCACTTAGCAATTCAGCACTAAAGCTTTTCTTCGGCTTCTAGAGTGACTAGGTTTATATTATCTGCTATTGACTCTTTGTAGATGAGGACTCTAAATTAGTAGGTTCTTCCTTTAATAACGTACTGATAAGTATTGTTAATATTAATACTACATGTAAAGCGATTTCAAAGACTTTCGACCGGAAGAGCGGAATATACTTCTACAGGCGCTTACTCCAATCTCACGTGACGAGAGGGAGAGTGCGTTGGAAATGATCATTGAGATCATTCAGGATCCAAAGTTGATCACCATATTCGATATGAACCAGTCTGACGATTTAGATTTGGCCATTCTGTTCGCTCTGATTAAAACAAACTCGCAGATTACCGTGCAGCTTGATCTGGCCTTTACCTGGGATCGAAGTGATATAGCAGAGGAGAAAATTTTCCGACAAGGAGTACGCGTTGGGCCAGGTAAGTTTAATAGTTTTTGCCATGGTATCTGCCGTAAGGATTTTTGCCGGCAGTGAAAAAACGGAATTACATGTCAAAACATTGACAACGGAAATGGGATTTTAATGCATATTTACTCGTTTAAGCGGGTAGTATTATGCACAAAGGTGATAGGAATAAATCTTCTCACAAGCACACGCTAAGTGATACGCTGCGGGGACCGCGAAATTGATCGCATGCTTCCTTGGCAGCTTTGTCTTGTAATCATAATCATTCACATCATAGAAGCCAAAGCTGGCGACCACATGTGGTTCTGAATGTTGACCTTGATTCAACGACGAATTACCGTCGATGAATCGTCATACGATTCTTGAATGGATGCACTACCTATATCCGTTCTGCACGATTTAAGTGTGGTTGCAGCGATACATTTTGAGAACGTTTAACCTATATTGATTCGGCTTCTCCATGGTCAAAAGACCTCGCTGAAGCGCAGACTTTTCCATGTCTGTTTTAACAGTAGAACTGATTTGAAACGTATTATATAGTCATACAAAAATTGTTATTTAGTGTTGGATGCCAGTTGCTCGACTAACCAGGGTTGGAGCTTAGTTTGGGAGATGGTAGATATGTATCATTGATGAATATCTACAAACATGAGAAAGGTGTACAATTCTTTCTATGGCAAAAATGTTAGATTGTCATCTTAGGGAGGTGCGGTCATAAAATCCGTCCGTAGAATACCCGTTCATTACAATTTTTACTCTTGGGTTCAGTTCTCATATTCTGCTATTGGAGACGTATTTCTGCATTAGTTGTGTTTCTAGGCTAATGTGACTTCGAATCATTCTGCATCCATTCTCATTTTTACTGATTACATTATCATTCAGTTCATTAGTGTCTAGTTAATGAAGCCGGGTGGCGATAATATCTTTATTTTCTGGAAGAAAAAGCGAAGAAATCGGCTATTTTCTTCTACCCAAAAAATTAGACAATTTTCGCTAGTTCATCAGGCTTTTTGTGTTCTGATTTCTCAAAAGAAGACGTTTCATTGTGTGATTTGTTATGTACCTTTTTTCCACGAAATTCAGAACGAATGACAAAGAGCGCGAAACAAAGGTGAATGCCTTTCTGTAAAAAAGTTAGGGAATGAACATAAAATTGTACTGCATCACTCGCTATTGAAACTGCAGAATTTGGCTTCTGTGATGTGATAAAATGCCGTTGGTGTAAACAGTCCTTCACTGTTTGCCTTAAAATTTTGCAAAACCGATTTCTGAAAACAATCAGGATTTGAAAGAACAACATCCTAAATAGCTTTAGAAAAATAGCATTGGACGGCAGGTAAACCAAGAAGACTAGCAGAACATTGCACTGAAAGAAACACTGAATACATTAGGCAGTATGACATATGATTAAATATAGGATTCCCGGTCGCATGGTTCCAATGACCAGGTTTCCCATGGAAGTTTTCAAAGTTGCTATGTATTTGCCTGACACATGGAACACTGCATGGAACCACTATCAATTCAATCGATGGTGAATCCATCTAATTTGAAGAGTTGTGGAACCAACATTATAGGTTTTGAGCTTTAGGCTGGCCTCAAAATTATCTGTTTCAGTCATTCACTGCCTAAAGGTAACAGGATTTAATGATTTGCCTACCCATAAATTCGGGACATTAAAACTTTTAGTTAGCGCGAACGCTGGTGCAAAGTTATGCTGGTCCCGTCCGTTGGCTTACTAATTAACTCAGTGAAGTAACCCCAGAGACAACCTTGGAATTTACACTGTAAAAGGGTGAATCTTTCACTGCTTACACGTGGGAATGAAAAAGAACTACATCCATTTCCAGTTTTGGTTTAAAGTTTGCAGCTATGCGCAGGAACGCATATCATGGAGATAGTAATTTCATTTTGATACTGTATATTGAGCATTGTGAATTCTGAAGTAATTTTTAAGTCTCCAGCTGCTGCTCTAGTATCGTTCTTGTTTTTGTGGTCCGAGAAGCATTGTGCGACAAACTGCGAGAAACGTTCCTTGCGTTACCAATTCACAAGTGGTAAAGGAAAAGTATCAAACAGAGTAGTGGTTTTGGTGACATAGCATTCAAAGTAAAGGCTTTGTTTGGTACCAAGGACAAATGACTGCCGTATGAGAAGGCATAGAGCTCTCCTGATAAACAGCGCGTTACTGGGTTTGGATTTAGTGGAGGATTTAACCACTGAATTTATTTCTACTGGCATAATCCTGAATCTTGCGATAATCCCGTCACATTCAGTACCGTAAAAAAGAACAACCTATTGCATCAGTTCATGAAACGTTTGCCTTTTCTGTATTTATTTCCAAAACCCAAAGAAAAATACAACCCCATCCTATTATTTCCATCTCCAAATCCAGAAAGTCTTGAACCGTTGATGATGAAGGCATTACTGCGCGACAAACCGGAATTTGTGCGTATTTTACTCCAGAACGGGATTGTGATGCGTCAGTTTCTCACAGTAGAAAGGTTATCTATCCTGTACAACAAATCTGTTCATCGGAACGCGTTTGAACGTTGTCTGTCACAGAAAGGCTTGCGAAAGTTGATCAAACCGAAATCTGCAACGAGAAAAGTCGAACCGCAACAGCAACATGAAATAAATACGAGATCGGATGCCCGGTTGACACAGGTGATCACAAATGGCAAAATGTTGGAAGCAGCCCCGGTTTACCTTTCCACGGTTAGCCGCTTGGTGAGGAAAATGATCGGAAGGTTTTCGCACAGAACCTACGAACAAGATACACAGGTATGATATCGGTATGCACACTGGAAGCAAAATACTGCATAGTTAAATTTAATTACCGCTGGCGGTAGTCTTCAGCGGGTGGATAGAGATAGACGCTAAAAAGATTTCGAAAGCATTCGTGTGAATTTTCTAATGATCTAGCGTGTAGTCCACTTCATTGGTGAGTCTTGCTTCCTTGTGGAATTTATTTTGTACTGGCAATTTCAGCATTCACAACGAAGGATGAATTGTTCGATTTACTTACTATTTGTTTTGCTCAAGAATACGTTTACTTTGAGAAAGATAAACTCATGAAGCAATATGATTTAATTTGACGCGTATTCTTGTGCTTTTTGATAAGTCATTATCTGATCTAGTTCGTTCTCCAAACGGTAAATTCCTCGTGGTTCTGTCTTTTCTGCTAGTTCAAGATATATACACTGGATGAGTGAAAATATCTGCAGCTTAGCTCACATATTTTAGAGTTGAGAACACGTACACTGAGTCAATACGTTTATCGTATTGACTCTGATTCAAAAGTCACGTATACTTCTGCTGCATTCAGGCTGTAGTAATGTAGTCAGTAGCTGCGCTAAACTTTTAGAAGTCTGGATTTGAATCTTGTTTTTGTCCTTGCAGGTAACTCAATAGTGATCATTGATGCACACAACAATTATGGCGAAGCAATCGTGTTATGAACGCGTCAACATCGTTATTCCTAGAATCTTGACTGATTCCCCAGTTCGCCATTAAATATTGCTAGAGTAAACTGCAGAAAACCACACTTTACTGAGAAGAAACCAGGGACAAAAAAATAATATAACCTGTTTGTAAACAAATCATCATTTTAATCTGTATTGTTGATGGAACGTGAATCATTCCGACATTTTATTTTCCTCTAATTTAACCCAACAGGATTTACGAAAGTACAGGAACAATTGGAGCCGTTTTAGGAATTACACGTTTGCTTCACCATTTCATGTGAGTTAAACACAACACAATTTATTTGTAAGTAGAACGAAGGAATTAAGTCGGAGATTTATTGTGATTAGAAAAGTAGGTGGTAGTTTATCTATGGATTCCAGAACTACATATGAACTTTTTTCCAGCTCTAAAGGTGTTTACATCCATCCCAGGTGGTCATTTTATGCATCAAAGCTGGCCTCGAGATCTAGCATCTACGTGCGAATCTCAATGGAATGTTTAAATTCTGATTATATCCAGTTTACATTTTTGCATAATGATATTGCGCTGTCATCAGAGCAATGGCGGAGGTGAGGAATGTCGAACTGCTTATCGAAATTCATGTAGTCATTTTTCATGCCACAAACTGCGTGCTGATGCAGCGTTGTGTGGGATCTACCGTAAATTAGCATGTTTGAATTCTGCAGAAGATCATCAGTTCGTCCAATATCAGGGATTATGGCGCTTGCTATTGGCAGGTCTGAATCATATGGCTCAGAAGCCGAGCAACGCAGTCTACCTGTGCTTATTTGGATAAAATAGAATCTTTTTGCTGTTATTTCACCTAGTCCAACAAGCAAGTTTGATGTTCAACTGAACTTGTGGAACCGAATTCTTTTTTATACAATTATTGCCTATGTTTTTTAAACAAATCAAAATAGTAGGTATTATTTTATTCAAACTCACTGAAGTGATATGTTTTCATGTTCGAGTCATAAGTCTATTAGTTGAAACCAAATGAGACATAAATAATTTCTTGAATGGTCAAGGCGACAATGTCCATTAGTAGCCGATTTGCAAAGTCACTCGTTTTTGGATCGTCTTCTATCGCTATATCGCGTAGCGTTGATCTCCATTTCTGTTGTATTGCTTCGCATCCGTGAATAACAGTTCCCAACGTTGTCGCATTACTTCTCATCCTCTTACAATAATTCTCATTCCTTGTGTTTTTCCCCCTGTGTTGATCGACCCACCGATGCTGTAATCTTGCGCTCAACAAAAATACTCAAACTCAAAATCAAAATTGGCCTGATTTACTCTTAAATGATCGATTGATGTTGAGTGTTTTATGGTAGACAACACTAATAGCCAAGATGCAGATTTTTCCGACATGACTAAGGTACATTTACTGGTTACAGCTTCATATCAGTTGTTTCTTGGTAGTGTGCTCGATCCCATGCGGCAAATATCGTACGCTGCAATGCGAATTCAAATGCACGTCTTCTATTATGAAGGGACATTCTTATGCATTCGAAAGCCTGAAGCAGCCTTAGAGAGTGAAATGGGCCTTAAAAATTGTCATGTCTTCGTCCGACGGGATGGACAGAATTAAAAAACCCAGGTCAAAATTAAATGCATTGGGCTTCGCCCACAATAATAGCATATTATGTAAATTTTACTTTGGGGTGAGATTGACGATAAACAGAAAAAGTGAAATAAAAGCAGGATTGAGACCGACAAATGACGGTAACCATACGAGATAGGAATGTTTCCAATTTACGGAGTCACGTACTGGTCAGGCGGTCCGCGTAGAACGCTTTAAAATGTGGTGCTGCAAAAGACGAGCAAATGAATAAATATCGAAAGACTCGAAGCTGACTGGCCGGTATAGTTACAGTTCACGGTCTACGGATCTGCGTTTCTATGCGAGTGTGCAGCACAGATGTAGTCTCCGTAGAATGAATATATATACATATATGTCTCATAACAAAGCGACAATTATGTGTGCATACGTGCCAGCGCGCCTTCGCACAGATGTTCGTGAGAATCTGTCACTAAGATGAACCAACGAATGTTTGTGTATTCCATGTATGCTTCAGTAATGAAAGGGTGGCAATCGGTATCTATGCGTGTGGAAGTAACGCTGAAATTGACTATGCAGCAGTCTTAGTTATGAGTACACAGAGAGGCATTTTCACGCGTTGATCCGTGTGTGAGTATTTGAAGAATCCGGTCACCTCTGAACGAGCACAAGCATTATCCAACGGTCTATGGTAAATCTTGATTAGAAAGCTGGGTCAAAGAAAGTTCATCTATACATTATTGACAACGGATAACAACAAAATGCACGCGCTTGTTCTAATCAAATCAAAAATGCAAAATAGAGCCACAGACGCAGCAGATATTCGACAATATAACTTGGTTTTGCATTCGTCTTTGAATTACCTGTCTTATTAGTGTCATCGAAAGGCAGAAAGTTCCTTCTACTCTAAATATAAAGAACAAACTATCACTGTTCATGTTTACGATCCCCGAGCCTCCGTAACCTGAGAGTCACACGGACGGACATGGTAACAACAATAAAGTAAAAGCTGGTTAAACCCCGATCATTAACACCAGCTGTATTCAGTTGCTTGTAGTGTAGTTGAGATAAACTCTCTACGGTTGTTTAAAATCCAGTCACTAACCACATGACACGAAAAAGAACAATTCGCCAGAAGTTGTCTGTGGATATGGCAGTACTCTGAATAAAATCTTTCCATAAAACCTTTTGGACTCCCGACTAAGTTTACTAAGTAGTACTGGCAAGAGAACGAAAAAAAGAAGGAAAATAAAAGCTACACCAAAGCAAAGTGATAATTGTGGCCTCTTCTTCCATACAAAGCCTTATTTATCGGGTGGCAGTGACTTCCATCCGAGACTCAGTACAAATCAAATATCTTATTTCGATCAACTTGTTTCCCGATCTTCCATAAAGCCTGTGTCAATTCTGCCGATATAATTCCACGAACTTCATGGTTTATCTTGCGTTTTATTGAATCATAGAATTTACAAACTTCAGGACTGATACAGATGCACTTTATCGCGAAAATTACCGGATGAGCAAATCTGTTGAATAATCGTAATCGTGAAGTAGGACCATCCAATGGTGTAGGTGCCACTCACATGCAAAAACCAGGTACAGATCCATTCATTATTTCAGTCCATCGTAAAAGAAATAAAGTCTTACTAGGTGTGTTGAAAGGAAGTCACGCGGGATCTCGAATTAGCTGTAGAAAAGACTGTCAAATGTTATAAACAGATCAGATTTTATGACTACAAATGCCAAATATGTCCGGGTCGGCTGATGAAGTGATCAAGTATGACAGTCGTAAATGTTGGTCTAATTATCTATTCTCTCGTCCAAATTCCGTTTATAGACAGATAGATGATTCACACGGAATACATGGGAAGGTAGAGAGTGGTAAGCGGAATCGATCCGGACAACACGGTTCAGATATTCGGCCTAACAATCATGATTAGTGTGTGTACATTGTCCGT
This sequence comes from Fasciolopsis buskii, assembly GCA_008360955.1. Classification (NCBI taxonomy): domain Eukaryota; kingdom Metazoa; phylum Platyhelminthes; class Trematoda; order Plagiorchiida; family Fasciolidae; genus Fasciolopsis; species Fasciolopsis buskii. The sequence goes on along the minus strand of LUCM01007203.1, from coordinate 57,920 downwards.
GGCAGACGGTGGGGTACAAACGTGTTCTATACCGAAACATACAAAACTGTCATGTGTAGTTTGACAGTAGACCAGAATTGGCTCATATTTTGTTACTATAGAATATGTGAACGACATCAGTAAACCACGTTTTATGTATTTTACGTAGAACAGGAAGAATCATGAAACGATGTATATATAAGTTTTATAGATACCACTGGTTACAGGTTTACAAAAAGACTAGCATTTTTAGGTCGACCTTTTATAGGAGGTTGCTTTGCTCGGAGAGAGCAGTTTGATACCAAACACGCACTTTTCTGCGACATTACCTGCTATACAACGTGAAAAAAGGAAGAACCGGTCCACTCTGAGATCGATCCGTCAATTTTCGACCAGACACCAGAATTCGCTTAGTTGACCAAAACTATTCAACTATATTGTTTTTCCTTTAGCTCGGTGATCAACCTGTTCTCTGGCTAATTCGGGCCCAACATTGTTAACTGACCCTATCATGCGGTGCTGTGCTCAGTTGATCGATCGAAATGATCATTGCGGTCTCGCCGTAATTATGCTAACCTTTAACCGGGACAAAGGATATGCAGGTTCACCATCTGCCGTCCTTATATTACCCTCCTCGTAAATTGATAAATATTTACCATGTAACTTTAATCCAGCTGGTTATAGCACAGAATGGTTTGTACTGCATCGTAGTAAATGGCTGTTACGATTTCATGGAACCCCGCATTCCAGTAAGAAAACTAGAGTACAGCTAGCGTTGTCAAGTTGGGAGTAGATAAAAGGTAAAACGTTGTGGGAAATATGTACAGCCGGGGAGATTATAACGGATTTCTCTCATGACTTCATCCATCCTAACCAGATTTCTTACAAGCTATGGAGCGATTAAGTTTTCAGTAACTGGTATTACAAGTGAGAGTCATTCTGGTTGTTGAACGAATGGGTTAAAGCAAAATAAACAGGAATGAAAGAAAAATGACTAGCAATGGACAGTCTTCGATAAACTTTGTTAAAATCCCTAACTAGGCCCGGAAGGGCTACTAGAGAACAATGAATTTGGGTAGCGAGGACACCATGTCGAGCAAAAGAAGTACTGGCGGTTGACCTAACACCACATTGCCCCTGACCATCGGTCTAAGGAGGCAAATAACGTAATTTTTCGAAATATCGTACACTGCTGTTTATTGTAACATCTCAGCACTTGACAGACGCAGCTCTAGGGTCAGGAACTGCGTTTATGACCGAATGGTCATTGGAGTCAGAGAGCCAAGAACCGATGAGAGTGAACTCAGAGTATTCCAATATATTTAGTTGATAACCAAACTGCGAAGGAAAGCTGCGCAAGTTACCTGAGAAGATACAAAGCAAACAGACTAAGAGAGTATGAGGCCACCGCCATACTCAGGAAGTTCTGTAGATGGTGCATCGGACGATGCTCAAGGACAGACGGTGAACAAATATGTATGACAAACTTCACCTTGAAAAACATCGCAGTTCTTTATTAGGCGAGTACGTAAAGGGTAACCAAATTTAATTCGTTAGATTATATTCGAAAAGTGGCCTTTTAATCACGTACAGAAACATGACGTACGGAAGGCTCAAGGGTACGAGGAAGAAGAGAACAGCCTGCCTAATCATAGGCAAAACGATAATCCAAAGGACAAGGCTGGTTGATTTCTCGAGGTTATTAAAGCTTTTAGAACCAAAATCCCAGAGTGATACAACCTCGTCTACAGTACATCTGTTCGGTTTGTATGCAAACATGCATGGCTCTCAGGGAATAACTAGAGAGGAACCCGGACGGCTAAGGTCAGCTCGCTCGGTCCGAACTCACAGGAATTTAGGGTGATTGGACGAATGCAATTCGATAAAATGTTTGAGACTTGGTGTTTGGGGATGAGTACAACCGTTGCAGATTTCCGGGAGGCTCGGTTAACAGTTGTGACGATGGTTTGTTTACAGAGGAATCACAGTTTAGGTCAATAAGATTCGTTCGAATTCAAAACGGTTGAAGACTGATATCTTGGATAGACAACATAGGCAGTTTCCGAAGATCGGAGAGGCTTGGAAACTTTCTATGGAAAGCGGGTTCATTTCTGGGGGAACGAACATTGTGCAGGATGGTGGAATATCCGTGGATGAGAGTATGAAGACGGTATTCATATTGTCATGATGCAGACCGACGAACATTAAAACGTTGTCCAAACCGTGGTCTATTTTCGTTTCACAGAAGCTTTCTGTCAGCGGTAACCAAAATCTGGTCTGCGGAACACCTTTTTAATTGATTCCTCTCCCGTTAAATCCAGGTGGAGTAACATTTTATGGAAGCCTCGATGTGAAGTTCATTAGCAAGTTATCTCGTCTTTCTCCGTAACATGAATACAGGTTAAGCTCTCCTGCCGTTACCAGAGAATAGAAGAAGACCGTGAAAGATCAGGAATATTCAAAGGTGAACCTATTAGATACAAGATAGAGAGATCTTCTACGCAGGTGAATATTTACCGGAGAGAAGTTTCTTCTTTTTGCCCGAATTTCTTTCGTCCTCATGGATTACAGACATGCAAAACAGGAATAAATTTTCGATCAAACCTAGTTGTAAAAGCGGGCACTCGATGGAACAGGAGCATGCAACTGTGATTGAAAAAATTCAGAATGGTGGTTGATACGTCTCATCTGATCTACATCTCCCTTTATTTGGGACAGTATGGAGATCAACTAAATTAAAAGGACGTTAATGGTAAATGTTGGCATGATTAAAACCACCAACAACAAAGTTTAAACAGTCAGACAGTTGTGAAACGAGAACAGGTATAAAAGCATCAGATTGAAATCACTCACTGGTTAGAGGGAAGCTATGTAAACATTCCTGCTCACCATGGTGTGATAAAACAGAAAATTTGAATATGCCTAGCCATCACAAGGTCAATATAACTGCGATATAAAAGGACAACAATATGAGAATTACCATACCACTCGCTAGTGATATAAATTGTAACACCATCGCCCGTCATCTTTTGTAATACATTCTACCTTGTCGAAAGCATTGACAGTTCTCAAGAGGAACGGGCTTCTTAATGTGTGCATTTAAATCACCATTCTTTAATAAGGACCACAAACATGTTAGCACTAATTCCCGAGTCAAAAACATCGTCTAAACGCGATGTGTTACCCAGCAAAAACCAAATTTTAATGGTGACTAAAGTAGAAACAGTCACTTCACTTGGCGTTATCTGGTCAGGGGCGCCTCAGCTTTCATCACACCTGCACTTCTTGAACCTACGTAATTTCGGTGAATGCGGCATTGTGGCAGCGGAAATTGTGAAAGAGTACACCTGTGAAGAGTCTCCCTCGGACAACGAATCCCCGATAACATGGATAGACTGAGAGAATAAACGTGTGACACCGAAGAAAAACAACGAACTGTAACATGCACGAACGAGGAAGCCCCAGCTGTAAAATACAGTAGACACCTAAGCATTCACTTACCTGTGACAAAGTCAAAAGAGTTAAACACTATCTTTTGAATGGTTTTTCGTAAACTCCCCTTATTAGCATAAAGACGTCTAAAAGAGATCCCCTGGTCTGTCACGTCGTATTCCTATGGTCATTCGACTTTCCTTGCAGATTTGCAGCTGTCTAGTGGGGGGGGGGCAGAATACTGCAAGTTAATAGTCGTGTGTTGGAAAATACACCAGTCTCTTCTTGGTTCGTTGTTAAGCGATGCTTCCAAAAATCAATCACCAATTCCTCGTCGTGTGGTGTGCTGTCAATCGTTCTGATAGTTTAGTTGAATACCGGTTTCTGTTGGCACGTCGTGGTGATTTTACATTGTCTAATGGGAAGCTCTTCGTGAAAATGAACCAGTGAAATGTGCCCAATAAAACATGACCAGCAATTAACTGAGTTATTTTGTTTCGATTAATCACATTGTGACTAAGTTCAAGGAATGAAATTTTTAGATCAATACGTATGCGTTATTACGTAGAACTAACACCGGAAATACGGTCTACCTGTCCTGTATTCGTGTATTCATCAGGTAACATGCTGGATCTGCAAAACGTATTGGAGAGAGGACATGCAAGGCAGAAGACACCTCGTAGTCATGCATTAGCGGATCGATGCACTTATCTATAAACTAAACCAGGGCGTAATGATGGATGTAAGCTTGTACACTTCTGCACATTTTATGGTAAACAGAAAAGAATCAGTCACGAACTTATTTTATGGACTGTTTGTATGTAATAGGATATATCTGACCTCCCACAGTGTGACGCCTACTAAAGACTTGAATGGCTGGAAATCACTTTTGGGTTCCATAATAAGACGGTCGTAAGCAAATGGGTCAGACGATACACTCTTGGCGCAATACCTTTGGACAAATGACAAACTCTGAATTTTCTATGCAATGTTTCTGGGTCGTCAGCGTTTTGACTAGCTGGTTTGTTTGTACTCGTGATAGGGTAATCATGTCACTTTGTATCACTTGATTTGGACGTCGGCTTATAACGTTCTCCCTTTCTAGAAACAGGAAATTTAACAAAATGCTCGAATCGAAATTGAAAATGACATCTCTAAAATGGCAAATTTTTCAAAATATTTTTGTTACCGCTGATTTCGGTATTTTTATTTCGCTCCCTTCTTCATACTTCATATGTTATCCTATGTTTACAATAATCTGACCTCAGTTAGATTATACTCTAATCCTACTACAGTATCCGCCCTGTTGGAACGCGTAAATTCAAGTCATAAATTAATGTTGATAGATTTTTTGTTTCAGTCATCCATATTGTTTTAGTTAAAAACGGATAAATTGGCCTTTACACGTACTACTTTAAATCTCATCAAATAGGAGTTATTCCTCTGGGCCGTTTTGCACCATCGTCAACGAATGGCTCTTTTCTTTTGGGAACGTGCAGAGGATTCGATTGCACTGGCCATGATCGCGTGTGCACTTTATGCAGATATGGTCAAATCCTTACCGAATTATGATACAGAGACGCAAGCGGAGTACGTGGGTCACATAGATGAATTTGAAGTGATAGCAGTTCAACTGCTTGAGCAATGCTACTCGACAGATCCGGTGAGCCACAGGGGTAAATGTCAGTGAAGCAAAAAATAACTGTTCCCTACTGCATGCTTCAATAGATGCAGAGTATTATTTTTAATTCAGAAATGTCATATGAATAGCGATATTAGAAATTGTTCTGTTCAGTGATTTAAACAAAATCTCCTTGTTACCAGAATAAATACCGTGTAAGATGTAATGCATTTGCAAGTAGACAACTACATTATCGCGAAGTTTTAAGCATAGCGCTAAAAAAATGTGATAAATTGCGGGCAGGTTAAAAGGGGAACAACCTAAGCGGGTGTTTGATGCAGTTGTTGTTTTACATGAATTTATGAATGCCATTTTTCTACCTCACTCAGAACCCACAAGGTTATGAGTTGTAAGGGAATTAGAAATTGCCATGATCTTACGTATGCCCGTTGTGTGTTGTCTAGCCTAATCATATTTGATCAGAACTTGAAATACAGAGGTACGGCGAACTAATAGAAGCTGAGAATGAAAAATGGGATAACAAAGTGATGAAATTCACCGGATCGGCTAATATAGTTGCTGTGCAAAAGATAGGTAGTTATAGCCATTTCACTTACCAATCTTGATGTATTTCGGAAAACTTCAAAAAATCTCGGCAATTGAGTCCTCATCGGCATTCACACCTTTCCACCTAAGGATGGCTATTAAATCCCTGGCTGACTGTTGCTTGCATGTATGGCAATTAAGCAATGAATTTAGGTTCCCAGTCGGATCCCGCAAGATACCTGCGGTCTCTGTAACGGCTGGAGACCAAAAATTGGCCTTGAGCGCTTTGAACGGGATCTGTCTATGCAGATTCCTCCTCGACTTATACATTCGTTGAGTAGTAGCAAATCATGATCAACCTGCGCTGCATGTTAAATGCGAAGTGCTTCTTTCTGAATAGCAATTCTTATCTGCACTGGCTTGGAAATCGTGATGCACGCACTGCAATCCCAATGATTTTAACAGTCCAATTTGATCAAGTACGATTCTTCATAAATCCGTCGCAAAAATACATGAAATTGAACATAACTCAGCACTTACCACTCTTCATGTCAACAGTTCAGAATTAGTCCGAAACAGCTGTGAAAAGGACATGCATCGGTAATCGACATAAACAAGTTTTAAATTTAGATTGGGAGTCCTACCTTCAGAGTCGAATCCCTACCTCCCTTTGTTTTTCTTTGTACTAGCCACTTGAATTTCGCAAATTATTAATTATTTGTGTATAGTTCATGCTGTTTACAATCCACTTGACTCATGCGTATTGCTAACCTCTATTTGACCCTACCCCTATCGGATCGAACGGTTCCGTTGATTTTATCATTTGAATTTCCTGTATACTTAAGGATAACGACCTCTTGCCTGCCCTGAACGGCTTCAGTAATGCTTCTCCGTTGCTTGGTCACATTACACGATAAACATCATCGATGCTGGTTTACTTGGTTAATTGCCAAACTTTTTGCATTGCTTTGATTGACTTTGGGTTCTCATAACTTTCAAGTCCTATTTATGGCCACTTTAGACGAAGGTTCTGAATTGGATTAATCCTGAACTGTTGAAGCGATAAGTGGTAAGTGCTGAGTTATGTTCAATTTCATGTATTTTTTGTGACTGATTTATGAAGAATCGTGCTTGATCAAATTGGACTGTTAGAATCATTGAGATTGCAGTGCGTGCATCACGATTTCCAAGCCAGTGCAGATAAGAATTACTTTTCGGAAACAGGTACTGAGACTGACTTGGTTTGCATTTGACAAGGGGATAAATACACGTCTGCGAGGTTCAGAATTAATCAGTTGCTAAGTGTTGGGAAAAACTGCTGTTAAGCTTTTACGCATTACTTTACTTAAAGTCGAGGAGATCGAAAACGAAAAGACAGATTTCCGGTGGCTTTAAGATACATGCTGTGACCGACTACAAAGTTTAGGTTATAAATGTTTAGTTGCCAGCTTACGTGGAATCACAGGTGTGTAACGACGATAATTCTACTTATGATAATGGTGATGGGGATGATGATAATTATGACAATACCATTACGTATCCTATAGATAAGAAATGAAAACTTTATTGAGGTAGTGTGGTGTGCTCAATATAACTGCCTTAAAACTTCTATCATGCATTCAGAAGGTCAGAACGCAGTGGTTGAAGAAATCACCTACGAAATCTGTATAATAACTGCACTGCTAACAAAGTAACCGTATAATTGATTTTGGTAATGCGTTGATCTTAGGAGAAATGATCAGCAAAATATGACCCCCCTATTGAACGTGCGTGAATTCGTTGCAATTTAGTTTGCCGTGTTTCTGCTTCGAACCAAATGAAAACGAGAAGGCTAAAGTTGGCTTGAGAATCAAATTGACTTCTTTAAAACACCGCGTGAGTGAAGGTGCACAAATCAGGCTCCCGGAAGCCTTCAAGAGGGGAAGAAATGTTTGCAAATTGTGTCATTTCTATCAGCAGCAGCCAAATACAGTAAGTGAGTCAACGTTGACCAATGTAAACGGTTGCCCTTTGTTAGTACATTCTGTGGATACCCACCACAACTTCTTTCGTCCATCACGAGAAGCTAAACTGTTCGGCCATCTGTTCTGTCAGAGTATTTTTCGCATTGGTTGTTCTAACCAGTAGCTGTTCATCACGATTCTTCGATGTAAAAGTCACTCATTACTGCGATTGGCTGTTCGACGGCGAAATACCAGCAAGCAATGTAAACTGACAGCCCATTTCAGACGAGTTCTTTTGTTTCGTACATCCTGCGGAGGCATGTAACCATCTTTCTGCTCATTAAGGTAAGTTGTATCAAGCGAAAGGGCTGACTTGGACCATCAAACTTACAGTATGTACTTGTGGTGCTCATGACCAAATCCCACCTGCATACCGTCTGTAACTCGGTTGGAGTTAGTTAATCCAGTTTATGAAACCGAGCACCCTTTTGTTCGCAACTCTTGCCACACATTTCTCTATTTCGAAGCAACCTGGCGAATTATCACGACTGTAACATCGTCACACTCACCCCAAGCTCTTTACGTTCGCAGAGGCAGTCGGACATGCGACCTGTGAATATGCCACAATACGTGACTGAAGCTTGTTTGGGAGATGGTCACGGTAAGTACACTTTACGTCGTTCAGGTTGGGTAGGCCATCGAAATACATCAGGTTGCGTGGCGCTCATTTTATGCGTGCTACTCTAAGAGCCTATTCGTTTGGGTGTTTGCGAAAGATTCTGATGACTTGATAATTCAGTACCAATGCGAATGAAGTATGGCTAGACTAAAATCGAGATGCTATTGGTTGTGAAGAGAACCGAGGTAAGTGACAAAAAGTCCAGCCACCCAATTTCTGGGTTCTTCCGACTAACTTTACCCACGGGAAAACGAATATTCAGCGCTGTATAACTGAACGTTCTCCAAACAAAAGTCGTTTAATAATTTTTTTGTTAGAAACTTTGCTCCATATGACAGGACTAACTCTATTTCTCGTAACGTATTATATTTGCAGGAAATAACTCTATTTTTAGTGGAAAACGAAGCACCGTTGTGGGGTGGATACAACTGCTTGAACCTAGCCGACAAAGCCACTCGACGAAAATTTATCAGTTCTGTGGCTTGTCAGAATTCTCTGTTCTACGCCTGGTCCCACGGAACACAAGCCAGCCCGCTTTCGTTTACTCTAACCTTATTTTGTCCACTGCTGCTTTTATCCGATCGCTTTGTCGAATTCAGTGATGACCGAGAGACTGAGATGAGTTTGAACCGTGAGAATGATGAAGAATCGTCCGGAAACAGGCGTACTGATCCCACTGGCACCAGTTCGGTGTTCCCGGATGTCAGTAGGGAAATCGAGTTCGCACCTCGGCAGATCAGCTCCACAGAACATTCCAAAGCACCTGGTCTGTCAGTTCGAAAGAAATTGCAAATTCTATATACCGCTCCACGAACAAAGTTTTTCCTGAATACGGTTAGTTCTGTGCGGAGAAAAGTGGATGGTTCTTTTGATTAGCAACAGTTGTTCAGTAGCACTTTTGTTTCGAGATTGTTTTATCCGTTCCAGAAGGGGAATCGCTTTGATTATTCAGCCATTCGTGTTTGAATGAAAAAATGCGTACTGAGATCACAAAAAAGGGAAACTTATGATTGCCTAAATCCACTAACCACCTTCGGTAATGGATATAGTTTCATCCGAGAGTTTAGTTTATTCCTCGTTCCTTTTTTGGGTGGCTGACCAAGTAGGCATTCGTTTAAGCTGGGTGTAATTCTTGACTCAATGCACTGATACATATATATGTACATATTATATATATATATATACATATGTATAAATATGAGCAAAGATTAAGCGTTGTCTCTGCCTTGGCAAATTAAGAGTGGAATTCCTAAGAGAAAAATACTTTCTACTGTTCATAAAACGTATTAGCTCTTTCAGGATTCTTCACTCAATGGATTGTTCACAGTAAAGCATAAAATCCTCGATGACTTCGCAGTACTCGGATGCCAAGACCAAACTAAGGGTGACGTTAGTAGGATAAATCCTAAGCCTTTGCTCTTACGGCATGATCTGCAAAGCAGTGGAGGGAATCAAGGTATTACTTGAGTGACCACGAGTTTACAAAAGTCTAAGGCTTGTTAGGTGACTCGCATCACCTTATGGTCTACAGGAACTCGGTTACGGAAGCATTCAGTGCTGCGTTATGAATCCCGCAAGTCCCTTATAACGCAAAAGATTGGAGTCAGGAGGAGCCCTGACTAATTAGTTCGAGTGTTTGTACGAAGTTGATAAGCAAGCGGAAAGTAGTTGAAATTAATCTGCCTTGTGATCATCTTTGCTCGCGCACTTACGAAATTTCTAAAGGGCACATTATGACCACAAAGCATCCAAGTTGTAAACATTCACAAATCTGTACGTAGCACCTATAATGTTTGGTAATGATATATTACATGTTATAAGATTGAGATATATTTATATATAAAACGAATACTATAGCGATAAACATTCGCGAATCAAGGTAGAAGTACATACACACCTCAGTTCATTGGACGGGATATTCACATTCTGCACATCCAATCATATTTAACTAAAAAGCATTTGCATGTACCCCGCCTTATGAGTCATATTTCACACATTAGAAACATGTCTTCTGACATACTTGTTGCACTCATACATTCGTGCACACGTAGGAAAATGTAAGGTTCTTTAGCTATACTATTTTCTGTGCTCTCATCTGTTCATGACCTCATCCTCAAGTGAATTTTGTGTTACGGGGAGAATGCAAGTAATAGCAATTAGGAGAACCGAAAGAATAAAACTTCGCAAGGAAAAACGTCAATGATCAACCGTAACTTCTTGGAACCCACAATGTACCGTATCTATCGATTGTCTTTACTGCTTGCCAAACGCTGATTTGAATCTATAGTAATTCCTTGCTGAAGCCATTTCTTACGGCCAGTTGTTCCTGAAAGGGATAATTACAATGGAGCACAAAACCTTTCGACATCGAAGTCGAAGTCACCCATGATCAATAAGGAACTGATTATCATGAGTGTTGAAGCCATTTGGAGCTGCCATACATGAATAGGATATTGTGCTTTAGTTCAAGACATCGCGCTTGTCCAAGTTCTGGGTACCCTAAGTTGCGTGCCTTCAGCCTTGCATAATAATCCAAGGCAAGTGGACTTCAACCTCGCTTCGGTTTGCTTCTGCGAATATGTTTTTATTGCAAGAAATCTCTACAGGAGAATGAAATGCCTATGTAAATGCCGTTCTTCAGGACCGAGTAGACAAGCTCTTGCGAATAACTACAGAGTTTGCACAGTACGTCCGACATAAAATGTAGGGAAATCATTGTGGGTATTGGTTGACCTTCGCGTTAGTAGTCTACAATCGGACGTCCCATCAGAATCAACTGAAGCGCTTGCGTTCTGCTATGCATCCTCCTGACGACCCTTTTCAGTTTGCCTATAAATTTAGCAGGTCCATTTTGGACGCTGTCGCTTCCTTGATTCGCCACATTTGTAAGTCCTTAAACGCATCAATGAAGTTCATCCGTTGCGCCTTTCTAGACTACTCGTCGGCATTCATCTCAGTCCTACGGTCTTTTCTACTCCACAAACTAGAAACATTTGGTTGTTCCAGACTTTTTTAGCGTGGCTGTCTGATTAATTTACTAACGGAACCCATTGCGGACGAATGGAGGGTAAAACTTAAAAATCGTTGATTACCAAATCAGGCTTGTTACAGGGTGCTGTTTGTTCACCGTTTCTCTTCTCTAATTGCATCAGCGACTTATCAAACAGTTCACCCCGTTATCTGCTTAGGTACGTTGATGCTGTCGCCCTCTCTCAAGCCGTTTCAAACAACGAAGATTTTCAAAGCTTTTCCAACAACCTATCTTCTATCTACATCTCAGTACAAATTGGTTTAAATCTCAACACATCTAATTGTT
>LUCM01007203.1:0-45967 GCA_008360955.1 Fasciolopsis buskii | reverse complement strand
GCATCCTTTGCACAACGATCTTTCAAAGTATCGCTCTCATAATTCTATATGATCAGTTTTTCGTTCCATATCCTCCAGAATCAATATTTATAGGAACTCCACTGTCCCATATTTAGCAAGAATTTCGACAAACCGTGACCGGGTTTCAGCTGAATTCTTGAGCAACTTGTCGTAATGTGTTATGATTAGTCCTGGATGAGTTCTTTTAAATTATTTACGAGGCGACCAGTGCATTTTCTTATTTTATTTAATATTTGTTCCCCCTATTTTATATTTTACCCTCAAATTTTTTGACTGAAATGCGACATTATTTAGGTTGCGCAAAAGTCTATACAATGCAACGCAACACAATAAAATACAATACGACAGTTCTAAGGTTCTACAGTTGAGACTTCGGTAGTATCTTTTTTCAGTTAGTAACTAACTTCTTCACGATGCCATACTCGTAATATTGTACGTCTATCTGCGTTGAATGGGAGATTGTTGGTCTGGAATCATTATCCTAGGCTGTTTAAGTCATTTCGCAAGTCGTTTAGGTCCGTCGTAACACTAACATATCTCCATCTTTGAATATCACGCAGACGCAGCAGCATGTCCGATGTAATCCAAAAGGATGTTATTTGCAAGTAAAAAGAGCAGTATAGGGCCAAGAAAAAACACTAAAGAACAATATAAAGAGTGGACCTAGGTAAGGAATATATGGCAGTCACTGCCACAGTAAAGATTCAGTCCTGCAAGTTTGCTGTTAGCCATTAGAGCAGTGTTCTATCAGCACAGTAATTTTTTACTAGGATTCTGCAGTGAGCAATATTGGAAACCCTAGAAAAATCTTGATATTTGGTGGTAACCCAGGAACCCTTGTCTGTCGCATTTGGTGTTCATCTGGTGATGTTAGAAGATTGGTCACAGAATTGATTTTTATAGATTTACGCGGATGAATCGTCACTAAACTATACTCCTGGACATTTTGTCAGACTATATCCTCATTTATACTCCCCATTACTTTTGACCTTGTACAAAGCAGTAGTACCGATCGGTAGTTTACCCGTAATTTTCGAGACTGTCATTTATGCAGTGGGATTAATTTCAAATTTTTTCTTCTCCTATGAGGCTGTACAAATTTGCAGGATATGTGAAAAAACAAATTCAGTGACACTGTTAAGCAATCGCTGAACTCTTTTAGTATATTAGTTGGTAGGCTGAGTTAAAATACCCATACGGGTTTAAGAGTTTCAGCCTCTGCGGGATAAGGTTCGAGACGAATGAAGTCTCTCACCGCAACACTGTTCTGATAAGTACCGTTTATATGGTAAAAAAGTGGACAGCTATGGGAGGGTGGCAATTATTTTAGGCTGTTATTACTGCTCCTGCGTTCACATGCTCGGTTTTGTTCGGATTGCTTTGGTCAGGTTTGATATTCTTGGATTCTAAAATGGCTGAGATGCAATGCATTAATGACATCAGCTCGGAGTCTTACTTATTAGAGATATTCCTATAATCCGAAAGACCCACCGGTTCCTTTTAACAGTTTCGTTGCATGCATTGCTCATTTTTTTATAACCCTTTCGGTTTCTCGTGGATCGCGTTATCTTTTTCTTCTATCTTTTACTTCTTTTATTAATGAAACAACAATGTACATCATCTTTGAGGAAGGCGTCGGCGGCCAGCAGGGGGCTAGCAAGTGGGGAATTTGACCGGCGGTTGGAAGATTCGAATACGCGACCTACACGTCCGAACGCCACGACGCTATCCATTTGGCCACTGCCTGCAACGCGGATCAGCTTTCATACTATTGATAAGTCTTGTCGTGGAAAATATGATCAAGCGCGAAAGATCCTTATTTCTGGAATATCATAACGGATCAAGTATTTCAACCGCCGTTTCTGCAGCAGTTTTGATGTGTCACTTAAAACCACTTACTGCTTGGTGGTCGGTGGCCGAACGTAATTCAGAAAAGAGGAGACCAGCAATTAACATAGTTTCTATTCCAGAAACCACGAACGACCACGTTTTTTTTATTTTCCCTATGTGACGTCAATGGTGGAAGCGAGGGTGCCGCCTAGTCATCAAACCCAAGCGATGGACCTTTTGAACCACTGGTAATCGAACTTTGACCCTTGGTCGATGCTACTGATGTTCGGTGCATCAGTTTCGGGCTTCCATCGATTTGGAAATTTGACGTATTTGCATAAGACAAGAAAAATTGTAGCACCAAAAAAAGCGGCATGAGATGGATCCGTACCTCAGCGAACATTAGGACTTTTGAAATCCATTGACGACCGAGGCCATGAAAGATGACCATGCCCAGGGTAATCATGGTAACCATTCGTTACAGGTGTCTGGGTACTGATGCCAGGTCTTCAAGACCTGTTTGCTTCGGTAAGTTGAGTCATACTGCACCAACACAAGCCTATGTCCGGAAAACAGAACTGACTGACTAACTCCTTTACTATCACACGCATGACGCACGGGATGGGAAGCAATTCCACTACAAGCCGAAAACTAAGGTAAAAATCTGCCATTCACGCTAGTCTAAGTAGTCTGATTTTTGTCACACGTTCAGAGGCGAGGACGGGGCGAAGCTTTACTAGAAATGTAAACCGCTAGAAGGACGATGAGCCCGACGAACTGAAGACAACCGATCAGTGGGCTTTTACCTGAACGGACCCATGAGATAGCTTGATTATGATAAATATAGAGTAGCCGTGTTGATCGACCAGATTCCGTTTGACCGTTCTTGCTTCATTAGGCAACAGCGTTTGAGTTAGAATCGAGTCAGCTGGTTCAAGTTCATAGTATCAGTGATAATGACGTTCCGATTTCCAAACGATGGCATCTTCATGTTCAATAATAACTGGTTGCAAATTCCGCTGTTGCGTGAGGAACATAAAATTTCCTTACCAATTCAAAATCCGTATCCCATGGATGTAGTGGCAACTAAAATAGACCCTGGCAATGCGCAAATCACCAGATCTTTCACTTCAAAATAAATCTCGGCATTGGTTAAGTATGGCATAACACCGCAGCGTTGATACTTTACTCTAACGCGACGGATTGATATATGAGATAGAAAACCTTCGCATCCCTAACGCCTTCCTGAAGCCAGGTTGCTGTTGAAGCTAACATAATTTAATAGTTAACTCCAACAACCCTTTACTTCGGCACCCAGTTGTGGTGATTGAGACAGCTGATTTGCAGACTGTATTTCCTATTCAGTTTGGGAGGCCACTGCTTTGAGCCAGCTGTGCAAAACAGATCGTTTCCAGTAGGACACGTAGCTCAGTTTGTACGGATAATGTTCGATACCAAAATATTTTCCGCAATATACCTGCGGCGGATTGTTTAAAGCTCGTCCGAGCTTATGCTTGTGAGAGGGAGCAATCTTTTGTTTCTCAGCACTCATTTATGAATGCAGACCTCTTCCAACAGGCAGTATTTCAAACTGTCCCACGAACTAGAATCGGATTCGACCGTGATTTCTATCAGAAAACTAAACGTCAGCGGCGTTGGCACTGTGAAACAGATTAACGGAAAAGGTCTGCAATTTCTTCTAGTCCAGATTGATCGCAAATAAATGCTTGCACTGAGGTTGTTAGTGTCTCTGAACTTTTGAACTCCATGATCTCGGGTAGACCACGAATGTTTACACTAACTGAGTCGGACACCGAATGGGTCAGAGGTTCCTCCCTTAATCCACTCAGCAAACAAAAGTTACCGCCGATTCCCAGTACTGAGAGACTAAAAAGTGGTGCGATTTCGTGGTTGTTGTTTCAGAATGAAACTTATGATCACGGAAATTTTCATTTGTGTGGGATATTGGGTATTCCTTTTTCAGAGCCAACGCAGTTTGGCTGGGCGATATCACTGGTGCAATTGCGGAATCCCTTACGGATCAGCGAAAAGGTTGCCGTCATTTTTCTCTTTCGGGCAAACAATTTGTGCCGGTTCCTATTTAGCTGAAGACTAGGGTGCTGCCGCATGCCTTTTTTGAAGTTCTTATCCGGGGCTGGTTTGACTTTGACAGAGGAACAGAGGGATCTTCTTACTGCTTGTTTATATTACTAACTGGTATGACGCTGGTCAGTAGGCGGACTTTCATGGATTTTTCAGCTCTTTTCTGCGGAGTGATGAAATTCCCCATCATGACTATTCGTTTACCATTTTGACTTGTTTATGATACGCGTTCACAGGTAATCAAAATACTCAAAGATGTCACACAAAAACAATGCTGTCATCTTTATTCCTAATAAAGGACGCGTACAGATCACTATCAATGTGGTCACTGGATGTCCTAAGACACTGTCGGTTGAAGTCAGCATGAATCGTCCCGTAGTACTTTTTGGTGGGATATTTATTGTACCTGAAGCACATGGAAATTTTATGTGTGATCTACTGCTGCGTCCCCAAAAGTTACAAAAATTTGTATTCGGATAATTAACATACGCGGTCCATAAAATGTGATGGAAAAGATAACCGTCAGATACAGTACCAAGCGTTACCAAATAATGATGACGAAGCATACATGTAATCATTACTGTAATTAGCACAAATAGGACAGTGAAAACTCAAGTCTAGATTGGAAAACTACTGTGGAACCGCAGGTTGGTGTAGCGCACTTAGTATTCACGAATACGGTCGTAGTTGTCAATTTAATCCGTGTATCCTTTGAACGGTTCAAGTCATGTCCTGAACAACACCTGGGATTTCAACGGAACCAACAATTATGGAACTTAGTTTGCAAGTCTCTTTTAAAATATTGCGTCTCACAAGAAGGCAAGAAGCTTTGTGGTATTAATGCCGATCACACTCAGAACGTCGTCGCGAAATCATCAACTGACTCAGTTGTTATTTTTCGATGGTTATGCTTTGCAGAGGAAAACCGACCGCAGGTTAGACATTGCCGTTTTTGCCCATGGCTACTTATTCAATGGACATTATCCCACCTCCTTCACGGCTAACCACTGATAAGGTGGCCATTCTTCTTATTACAGCCTCGGGATATCCGAATGGCACCTAGCTCCTCCCCGGGGGCATCGCAGGGATGAATCATTGTACAATGCTACGAGCACAGGCCGGATGCTAAACTTCAACAACTTCCCAGACGTGCTCTTAAAATCCGCCGAACTCTTCATTCTGGCGGTTTGTTCTTGCTTCACACCCTGCTCCGCTTTGTTAATCGCAAAAAAGATCATTTACCTTATCTTACTCTGCATGACGCTAGGTTATGTGATGCTATACGAACCCCACAATTTTGTTCACTATGATGAACCATGGTAATCAGGATGTTCTAGCGGATGTGGCAATCTGCCATCACTTCCGTTATCTGAGCAAAAACAAAAACTCGTTTAAACTTATCAGGGAAAATGCCAACGTAAATGAGAATTCCGTTTACTGAGACATACGGTAACTAACCCTCATTTATGTCCTATTATTTACCCGTTAATTATTTTGAGGAAAACAACTTTTGGTTTTATCCTACTATCCATCAGTATCAGATTTCGTCACTCGAAATTTTGAAGCGTTCACAACATTAGTAGCGCTGCTTCTATCATAAGCTTATCTAGCAGAATTTGTCTGATTGAAAAAATTGCAACTTTGCCAGCCTTAAGAGTAATTGTTAATATTAAGCATTATTCGGAAATTTCACCTTGGTTTTGTTCTTGTTTCCTTCAACTTTACTTTGCTGTTTTCGTTGTTAAAAGACTTTCGGTTGTCTAAACCCAGTCACCCATTTACGGATCTAGCAATCACGGGTGTGCCATATCCTTCATACTTGACTATTACAATGAGAACATTTTTTAGAGCATTAGTTTATAGATGTATGACGAAACTACTGGTTTCTCTCCCTTCCCTTGTTTACCCGGTTTCAGATTGCTTACGTTGCATTTTTACTATTCTTCTCATACACACTTCTGTTCAAAATCTCCTCCGATAAAGTTACAGTGGAAGAGGCCATGATCATGGCCTACTTTATCACGCTTCTGGTCGATATCATACGTCAGGTAAGCCTACACGCACCGTTTTCATAGTGCACCAAGATAATGAAAAAGTGTTCTGCATTTGGAAGTTTTGATTCTAATTGGTAGGGTAATCAACTTCCAAACTTTAGATCCATCTTTCACCGTTAAATTTTTCAATAATCGATCAAAATTACCTGTGGATCAGTTTTTAGTTCGTCGAGTGTTTTTTCCTTG
Organism: Fasciolopsis buskii; assembly: GCA_008360955.1. Lineage (NCBI taxonomy): Eukaryota > Metazoa > Platyhelminthes > Trematoda > Plagiorchiida > Fasciolidae > Fasciolopsis > Fasciolopsis buskii. The sequence goes on along the minus strand of LUCM01007203.1, from coordinate 39,773 downwards.
AGTCGACTTAAACAAATTGTAAGTTTCACGTCAACACTCACAGTTCACCTAATATCACTGAATATTTTCCGTCACTCGTTTTCCGTATCGACTGGAGTTCTGGAACCACAATGGTGGTTGTCATAATATTAATACAGTTTGTTTAGATTCCAAGTGCCAATATGTTGTGGAAGCAGCTTGTGTGCTTAATTGATTAGCCTATCAATCCTGCCTCCGCATACCCAACTTTTGCAACACGTGGATATTGTCCGACAGATCTGCGTAACACCCGGAGCCGGAAGTTACAAGCTACGTCTCTGGGCCAAAATAAACTCCCTCGTTTATTTGGACATTATTGGAATTCTTTTGGCCATGGTCAGTATGTTTTTACGGATCGGAATGGATCGAACGTTCATAGAGGCCAAAACGTTCTATGCGTTAACCTGTAAGTTGCAACCAATTGAAAACAAATGATTTCTCATTCGTAAATACAGTTTAGTTTATTCTGCATCTGCAAACGAGTTTGACTTGCTTCAAGGTAGATTTTTTCCGATTATAGAAATACCTGCAGAGAAAACTCAAGCTAAGCATCCCAAAGTCTTCAGCCCACGATAATCGTTCGAAAAACTTTTGACGGAACCTGTAAAACCGTTGCTATGCTGATTACCTGAAATCAGATTCTCCATGGAATAATAGCCAAAACTAATCGAAACCCATTTCGGTCTCCTGTTTGTTGTCATTCTTCATAATTGGTTAAAGGTGAACCTGAATTCACCACTTCAAAATCGAACAGTCATTACTGGACAAGCTGGTAATATTCTCGATTCACTTGTGCTTGAGATTTGCTTTCACGCCGCTTTGTTTTTCGATTGCTCTGGACCCAGTCCCTATCTGTAACATAAATTTTGGGATGAATATTGGGCCGAATAATGAAAATTCAGCCTGGTAGTCAAATTTCCTATCTGCTTGCTTTGCCTGAACATCACATGTACATCCGTTCGAACAGACAAGAGGGTTTTCAATTAGGGGAGTAGATAAGCACGAGTTGTCATGGCGTTTCATTGCACCCATAATAAGAGAGCTTACTAAATTTGGTAAAATTCGCCTAGTAGACTAATGACTAGCCGTAGCCTGTCAACAAAATCTTGTCTTCAGAAAAGAAGAAGCGATCAAAAACAAATCTGTTTTCTACTACCTACTCTTCTGGGTTACGTGAAGACTTAAAAAGAATATCAGATGATGCCGGTTTGTTGATGACTAAAGCTGTGTTGACTGGAGAACAGTGGTGTAAGAGAGAAATTAAGTCATATCATTTCGTATACCCATTTTCTGCGTGACAATATAGAAGCCTTCAGAAGCGCAAAATCGTTCTACCTTCAGCAGTAGAAGATGAGGTTTTAATGTTACCCAGGAAATGATATAAATCTTTGTTCAATATGAGTGATTCCATTAGGTCGTAATTGTCTGGCTGGGCATTTCGATTGTAAACTTTCATCTCGCTTGAACTGATGTCGTGAATGCTCATGTACGCGATGAAGAAACAAAGCGTTTGATCAAATGCTACTATACCAAAATATTTTTTTACTCTGTGTCGCCCTTCTGCTAACGATTTCGAACTCGTGTAGCTGTTACAAAAGCGATTTTCTGCGACCAGGCAACATGTTAAATCCGGATGCTGATACTCGAAATGTACATAATGAAAAGAGCATGCCCGATCGTCTAATGCTAGCATTTTTTACGGTAATTCTGCGTAGAGTTAATGGGGGAAACAGCGATTGCGTTTAGCCACGGAAATTATTCAGGCAAAAGGTGTGCTACATGGAAGTGAAGAAGCAAAATACAACTTCCGATATTCTTTGGATAATACTGCTCTTTCAGAACTTATTTGTCATGCACTTACATATATTACTATTCACAACGATTCATCGATTTTTATTAGAAGAATTGACTGATGAATCCACGGAGTTTGCATTGTCATTCAAGTGTTGATTATTTTAAATACATAATATTACTCCCACTGATTCTAAGAACTTGAACCAGCTGACTCGATTCTAACTCAAACGCTGTTGCCTAATGAAGCAAGAACGGTCAAACGGAATCTGGTCGATCAACACGGCTACTCTATATTTATCATAATCAAGCTATCTTATGGGTCCGTTCAGGTAAAAGCTCACTGATCGGTTGTCTCCAGTTCGTCGGGCTCATCGTCCTTTTAGCGGTTTACATTTCTAGTAAAGCTTCGCCCCGTCCTCGCCTCTGAACGTGTGACAAAAATCAGACTACTTAGACTAGCGTGAATGGCAGATTTTTACCTTAGTTTTCGTCTTGTAGTGGAATTGCTTCCCATCCCGTGCGTCATGCGTGTGATAGTAAAGGAGTTAGTCAGTCAGTTCTGTTTTCCGGACATAGGCTTGTGTTGGTGCAGTATGACTCAACTTACCGAAGCAAACAGTTCATAAAGTCTTGGCATCCGCACATAAGCCGAGCGTTCTTTTCCATTCAATTCCTCAGGGTATTTTACATAAACGCCGTCACAATCAAACACACAGGTGCTATGTCTTACCTCTTTCTGAATCCGCCTGTTTGTGACACATAGGTTAATATGGGAACCACGTTTTGTTTACCCACTGACACCATGCTAGCACAGGCCCTGACCGGTACTTCGTTTCTTCAGGTCGTGAGTACACCTTTGCGGCTGGTCACCCGTATGAATAAAGTGTAAATTATAAGGACTATTTTACTTGCTCGCACGAAATTCGCATGGGACGTGAACACAAATCTGGCTGCTCTCATTAACATCTTCCTAGAAGAGTTTCATCTGAACATATTTGTTCATCGATTTCCTTCGCTTTATTCATTTATAAGTTCAATACGCATTTTACACGTCATTATTGTTCTTGGTATTTGGCAAATAAGTGCCCGAATCATTTGCGGTCACGGTTAATGATTTGAATCTAGCACTGATTTATGAATGATAATCTGTCTGGTTCACATAACTTCCTGATTTTCCAAAAACCTAAAGTGAATTAGATTTTCATTCGGCATTCCGTTCCGTGTTCTTTTTTAGTGATCATTTGTTATACACGTATATTTCGACTGTACGGATTTCATCCGGCTCTCGGTCCCAAATTGGTTATGATCCAACGAATGATAGGGGAGCTGGTTCTATTTCTCCTTATATTGGCTGTGATTCTGGTCTCATACGGGGTGTCAGTTCAGGCATTACTGTTTCCCAATAAGAGCACATTCGACTGGAACTCGATTCGCGATGTTCTGTATTATCCGTACTGGAATTTGTACGGTGAATTGAATCTAGAATACTCGTTTGGTGAGTCAATTTATTTTCTGCTTTATCCCTGGGGGAATTAACTTGATTTTGAGCGTTTCTTTCGCAACAGGAATTAAACGGACGGAGAGATTTTTGCAAGCCGCTAATGTAAATAGCCTGCTGATCGCAGAAATTCGAAATTTAAAGTAAAAAGAAGGGCAACTCAGCAAAGTAGAGCGCGGAAGTCTGTTTCCGGGTTAGATTCATACAATCGTTTATGATGAATAAATGGTCTGACATTTTCATCTTGGTTGCCCCCTTCTCGTTCAAGGAGTATGAAATCATTTTTTCACAGAAAATGTATGTAATTTTGATCGTTGTTGTGGTCTTACGTCCACCGATCGGTCATCGCCTTCCTGGTTCACCTGATCTTCTCCGTTATCTGCAAACTGCAAGGTGTAATGTTTAGAAATGGAACCCATGGATGCGTGAACGCAAAGGAGACAGAGGTAGGAATTTTACGGACGTGGTTCTGCCACAGTGCTTAGCATACCGCCAAGTTACCTATGCCGCGACACCATCTTACACACCAAATTGGTGTTATTTAGCCAAAACCTCGCCGAAATCCCAATAAGACATAACAAAATAAGAGCTTGTCATGTAATTTGGCACGGACAGAGTGACCGATTCGATTTGTGATTAAACCAGTAGTAACCTTCGTAAACCGTACATAGTCAAAATTTTCGTTCGCCAAGAACAACACAATTATTTCATTTTCAACGTTTGTATCAGAAACTGACAGCTACTGATGCGATCCTCTGATTTGTGAAAGATAGTTATTGACATATTTCTAATTCTGAACGCTGATTTACACCTAAGTTCGCGCAAATGTTAATTTATGGTTGGTTGTATTTGGTGCATTTTTTACTTTCGATATTTTACTAACTCGATAGTAGGGAACCCCTTATGATTGCAGACAACTTATTCATTGTTGTTGCATTCGAAATCGTAGTCCCCTGGCTCGATTCTTTCCACCGCTTCCCACCTTCTCCGTCAACCCGTAACTGACCATGGCTTGTGTACCACATTGTATGGCTCCAGACTTGAGAAAAAGTGCACATAATGCATACGTGGCCGCCGCCCAGTACTTCCGTTATTGTACACCTACTGCGTGGTGAGTGAGAAGAAGAGTGAAATGAAAAGAAAAAATAAAGTTTGAATTTTTAATTCACCACTATAATCTTTCAGTGTCAGCCTTAGCATGAATCATCGGCTGCGAAACATATTTATCAAATCCCCACTGCGAAAGGAACTCGGAATGAACAACTGTGAATGGAACGACTTGGGTTTCGGGTAATCTCCTTTGGTTATCAGCGATGTTATTGAATGTAATATGCACAGGGAAATATGCTCATCCATGGAGTTCACACACGTAACAATCTGAAATTGACAGAACAAACGCAGACCAACGTAAGCCGAAGCCCAGTAAGCCTACGACGCAGTGTCAACACTTGTACAATCAAATCCAATATGAGAACTCAAAAGTTGCTCGTTACATTGAATATCAACAGTTTGCGCTAAAATTTACTTTCATTGTTAGTTGTTGCGGGATCACAAACCATTGTCCATGCAGCCAGCAATCGACTCATTTGGGGGACAACTTCTCCATAGAGAGCCTGGTGTAAATGGAGACAATTAGCGTGAATGGTCTGTGATGAATGAGTTCAGATTCATCTTGGTAATAAAACTCTAGTTTCCGAGATAAATCAACTGAATAAACACCGTTGTTTGTGAAAAAGTATTCATTCTATTTAATCTAACCACAAACAAAACTCCAAAGTGAATATTTGACGAGGTAGGCAAATTTTCCATCAAATCCCTCTTCATCGTGTGGAATGGCACCTCGAAAACTCAATGAGCCCGTTCACTATTAAATCCGTAGCCTATGACAACACATCACAAAATTTCAGTTTTTCTACTGTGTTCGCAGTATAGGCACCAGAAATGAAATTTTATAGATTACAATGGGCAGCTGTCCAAAGGGTAAGCCCACTACTCCTACCATCTTTCACTCTGAGGTGTGAACTTCGATTCTGTTGAGTTTCCGTTTCGGACACAGGGTCTCTGGTACCAGAATATCTTTTTGCTGTTCGAATAACTAACTGACTTTCTGTCCTAGTTGAAATTAGAACCATCGGTTCAACCTACCTTGGTTTGGATGAGCACACATCTTTGAAGTGATAGGAAAAGAACCTGTGTGATTGGCTGCAAACTCACTGAACAAGCACTCGATTGTCCACCAGTCCCATGATTCTTTTGGCCAAGTGGGGCAATTCAATTAAAAAGCTTTTTTGGATTGTCTTAATGGTACCACAGAACAGGTCGATGGTAACACAAACTGGTGAAGAGGCTCATTTTCAGTGATCCGTAATTTTCCCATAAAATTGTGTTTCTGGTACCAACCGCGATAAGGAAATTATGTGGTGGAACAAAATGAGTTAGTAAGATTAGTCAAAGTCTTAATGGATTAGAAAATTTGTATGGCTTATCGCTCAAGCTTTTGTTTTTATACGGCTTTGATCGCTGAGCTTGGCGTTTAGATTCCTAACGTTTCATTACCGATCGAGGTGTATACACTGACGATATCACCTCGATTTTTGATGAAATGTTTGCGACCTGTACTTCAAGCTTATCAATCAGAACCTCACGAAAATTGAACGCAGTACTCAAGGGATCTAGGTCTGCTTCTATAACAAATTAAATGGTTTTACTGATTTCCATTTTTCTGTCCTCAGCTAGCGGATGTTTGGTCTGAATCTCGTGTGACTGAATGTTTGCAGATTCCCCGATCGAGGGGGCTCAACACTTAATTAGCCTTGAGTACCTTTTTGGAATTTCGTAGATGGGACGGAGCGCTTCGGCCGCATTCGCTGATGGTTTTGCTTAAGATTCATGACGTGATTAAGAACCACTGACAAGGAGTTTGTTTGCCACTTGGCAATAGCTCGCCAGAGTTCCTTATAAACCCTATAGATCTTGAGGCAAAGCATTTATAAACTGCTGGTGTATTAAACTGAGTCACTGCGACCTGTGGTGGAAATAGTCTGTTGGAAAACATCTGTTGTTTCAAATCTTTTTATGAGTAGTCCGTGTAGGATTAGTTCAGCTTATCTGAACTAAAATAATTCTGAACTAAAGATATTTAACAAGGTGGTACATTTTTGGAAGTTACCTCTCTCTCTCTCTTAAATTTCGCCTTAGTGTTTTAATTCTGAATTTCAAGTACAGGTTATTGATCCAAACACCTTACTCTCTGGACAGTTTTTGACTCGTATATCTTGAGCCCATTCAGTTGCTATTTTTACATGGTCTTCTTCCACTATAGCATTTCAGCTTGTATTTAAATATATCGTAAAGATATAAATTGGAAACCGTGAAGAGTTTGTGGTTTTCGATGTCCTGGGAACGGTTTTTCAAAGGGAGATTCATGTTTTGAAAATTGGCAGCATCGCAGTCTGTTCCAGTTGACGTGGTCCAGGATGAACGGGAACTAATTACAATGAACTCTTTTCAGCGCGGACAGTCACGCGAAAACGAAACGTTTTTCCAAATGTAGTTCGAAGTTCTTCCCTCTAACAATCAATTAAGTCGTGGGTCTGTCTATCGACACACGATTGGTTCACTACGGGCGGTCGATATTTTCAAGGTAGGAATAAAAAAGGACGCGTTCCGGGTAACGAATCAGCACTTCCCAAACCTTGTGTATGTATGCCTGTATGACTGACCGAACGCATACACATGCACGTGGGCATAGCCAAGTTAGTATTGGTATTGGACTACTTTTGTCTACTTTTATTAGCATACCGACTTGACATCAAATTCGGGACTGTGTGAGAAATTCATTAGCACGAATGTGGGCTGAAAACGGTCTATCGTTAGTCATACCATGTGGACAACTGAACAAAGTGGGCTCAGTAAAACTACGGCTAAAATATTTGATTCACTTTGGGCACTCACCTATGGAGCAGAGGCGGTAGCTGCAAAACACCCTATTTTGCGAATCCGTCATATTCAGAGCAGTAATATCATTCTTTTCTGTAAATTATTGTGACTAGGTGAACGATTTAAGAAAGGACATTATTGATGTTATAAATGCACTAAAAGTGCGCAACAAAATTCATTTGGGTAGAAGAACTTTCTAACAATGGTTCCAAGCTGGAATCCATTTTTCTTTCCCTGTTTAAATGAGTAAACCTTAAGACCGTGAGATCATTTAAGATGAACGATTATCAGCTACCCTGGATGGATGATTGAGTGGTTGAGCAATAGTGCGATTTCGTGTCGCGCATTTCGAAATTTAGACGACTCAATGGAAAAAATGCGGATCTCTGCATGCTAAATGGAGCATATCTTCTTGAAATAATTTTGTGGGAGACGCTCGATGTTAAGAAGGTAATCAGTGTCATTCAATTAGATTCCGCACACGCACCATGGAGTTTGATTAACACAGGTTTAAAATGACCATAGGCTATTTATTCTTTGAGCTTTGTTTCCCCCGTTAGATTTGGGTGGATATTTACCGCTGTTGTCTCTCTTAGGCGAACAGGAAGAAATAATTCTACGGGGGAAATTCAGTTATCTTCAGTGATAAACTGACTTTCATTGGCGCAAATCATGGAATTCGGTGATTGAAACGATTACACTTAACGCTATGTTTATTACATACCAGGCCTTTTGAACAGTGTGTTTCGACTAAAAATGCCCTCAAAATGATATTCAGAAAAAAATCACGACTTTATTAGTCATACCTACCAATTATTCTACTGTGGTCCTAAAACTCAGTCTGCGAAAGCTCAAAATTTGGGTGTCTCTCCAGACTAAAAATTAGCTTGTAGCTTTACTGGCCAATATATACTTGAAAAACCCTACTTTGGAAAAATTATGCAATAATGCATTATTCCTCCATGTTTTCATGTCTACCTTTCTATCAAATGTTCCGCGATTGTTTTTACATGTTTCAAGCCTATGCGCGCTCAAACTGAATTTATTTCTCCTCTCAAATGATAACGCAGCAATAAGTGATAACTGTACCGGTGAACCAGATGGGATTACCTGCCCAACGTACAATTTTATGGTTCCTTTGTTTTTGGCAATTTATCTAATGTTGGCTGGGACCCTCCTAATCAATCTCCTGATCGCAATTTTCAGGTAGGTTTCAAGGCAACCAATGCTGCCTCTTTATTTTATGTTCTCATATTCGTTTAATTCGATACAATCTAGTCTATTTTCAAAATTGAATTGAATTCTGTTATCATTTCCAATAGTCATATTTATCAGTTGCTGAATATTAGAGATTATTCTTGTACATTGCTTTCGTCGAATCAAACGGCAGTTGTCGACTTAAGTGACCAGGAGATTTAAATGCTTCACTTTGTGAACCATTGCTCTTTGCAAAAGCGTATCTCCCCAAATCAAAAACAAAGAGATTTTGATCTTGTAATTACTGTTAAAGGGTAAATTAACGCTGACCTATATCTAGAAGTAAAACCATACAGCTGTAGGCAAACTTTCATTGCGTAAAGAAGGATAAGCTGGACGAAACGACCCTACCGCCGGACCTCAGAAGCCAGCCGCATCGTTGTAGATGATCGACAAATTCATTGCAATAATTGACATATAATTCCCAGTGGAATCCGTATTGGTTAGATGGTGATGGGGATCAGTGGATGGCTGATTTATTCCCGAAACTAGTGTGACCAATGGAGGCTGCCGGTTGCGAATAACAGATACTTTTGATAATATAGAATTGCAGTCGCATACCATCCACTTATAAACCGAAGTGCTCCAAGGCGTTTTTCATAGACTGACATCAATTAGCACATATATTAGATGAAATTTTACTGAATCAGGGTTGTAACGTCTTCAGAATACTGGACGGAATGTGAAGTGAATTTTGTTCAACGTTTCCGCGATAAAGTTAACAGCCGGATTAATGTTTCAAGACTTAATCACTAATTTACATCAGGGAAGACACTTTTCAACTGGAAAGGTTTTCAAAATTTTATGAGCGTCAAAAACCGTCAACCGGAGCTGCAAAATAAACTGACACTCAGCATCGTTGAGACGAGTTATAGTCAGCAACGGAAGCTCTTAGCGTCCGTTCTAGTTCCCAATTGAAAATGGGGAAGCAAATCTCTCCAGCTCAGTTAAGTTTTTAATTTTTGTTATGCACCCAATGGAATGATCTGGGATGATGCATTGGATAGCTTAGTGTCCGAAGAACTCGGAGAACTTTTGAGTGCGATCGCTTGCACTGCATGGTAGTACTGTCCAAGACAAACAGTCCTAAAGTTCTGTCACCAGAACTGGTATTTTTGATTTTTTCCACCTCTTTTATTCGTAATTTGTTTTTCTGCATTTTTAAATTCGTGATTTTTTCTATCCAAAGAATCAGCTGCTCCGAGTGGTAAAATCAGGCAGCAAGGTGAACAGCTATTAACAGATGGCATACCTTTACTCGTAGTGGATAAGCGCAAACGTCTCTAGAAACTGTGGCATGCGTCTTCTGTTTGGGTTTATTGTCAAAATGTTTTCTGGATTGACTGCTGTGCAAAGCTCATCATCTTCAGCATTGTAGTGTGTCCATGAGCGTGACACGAGCCCACGGTTTGGGCCATCTGATTCCGAACGTTTTTACATTTATATTGTTGAAGATTTTATCTTTAACACTGTTTTACTCACAGATTCTATTCTTTTTTTCTGCTCTAGTAATGTCTTTCAGCAAGTCGAAGACAACTCGATTGAATTGTGGAAGTTCAACATGTACGGATTAGTGGTAGAATACAACAAGAAGCCGATCATCCCCGTCCCGTTGTCGATTTTTCAAGCTCTGGTAGAAGTTTGTCAGTTCTTACTAAAGCGATGCAATCGCAATCCTGGAGTGAAACAGGGTGAGTGAGAATATAACGACAGGAAAAGCAGTTTTTGTAGTTCAGGACAACTTGCCATAAAAAGGAAATTCATAGAAATGTCTTCATTGTGTGACTTTGTTTAATTTTAAAACCGCTCACCTGCCTGCTAGACGAAACCATGTATCTTGGACATCCTGCTGCATTGTACTTACATTTTGGACAGTCAACATACGGTCCTTCGGTTAAAGCGTCCATCGATACAAGGAAAGCCAAAACGAAACTTTCTATTGGATGATCTATAGAAATGGTTAGGAAGAATATCAGATTTTCGACTATGTATTGCCGTCTGAGGAAGCGTGAGTATACAGCGATCTCATTCGGCTAGTCACTAATCGTCAGCGGGCACCGTAAACGAATTTGGAAATGAAATGCAAAATTGCCTGACTGAATCAAACAAACGATACAAAGCGATGACTGGGTTTGGGTCTCATCCAGTTTATTTGTTGGCTTCGGATCTCGTTGTATTTTCTGTTGAAGAATGTAGCTAACGAAACTTCACTATTTTGTCATTTTCACCCATCAGTAGCTAGAAATTTTCACGAAGTAAACTACCGTTCGGTGTGATTGACTTTGACTGGACTAGGAAAAGCAAACGGCTTGTCTTTAATTTAATTAAATTTATAACGACCAAGACCGCATGAGTTCAGCTTCAGTGTTTGTTAATTATTAAGGTTGTCGCGCCTTTTAGCATCAAATAAGTGGCATTAACGTCGACAATAAAAAAGTTCTATGATTGTAATTTAAATGTCAATACTGACTGACGGTTTTTTTCCTTCTAGCTTTATCTTCAAAAAATTAAGTAAAAGAACAAATGAGCAAAACCTTAAGAATTTTATTCATCCTTGCTGGAGCTTAAAGTGACACCAGCAAAACTCCATTTATTTATTTTCTATAAGCTAGCACTGCTCGTGTCTACAGCATAAAATTTTTCATTGCAATAATATACGCTGAAATACGGATGGAAGCCGTTGGCTATGGTTGTCCATTGGTATCTCAAAACATTAAAGTGAAGTGAGGGTCTCCCTACTGCCTTACTGCTAACAAGATACATTTTGCGCAGTCTTCCGGAGTCCTGCTCGTTATGCTTTTGCGCCGCAGTAAAATATCCCAGGACTGATTGTCCCACTTAGTGTGGCAATTTTCTAATCTGCTGCCCTTTGGGCGATGTGATATACTGGTCAGCGCTAGACACTTATTTAGAACATCGCTGCTATATTCACACACTGCTCACTTTAACCACCACTGGTAGAAAGGAATGTTGGTTTCAATCACAAATGAGGGCAATTCTCTCATGTTGGACCCTTCCCATTAATCTAACAGTGAATTTCTTCCAAAATTCCTACTAATTCATATGATCCGCTTCGCACCCTATGTAGAAGCGGGATGATAGATGATGCTTACAGGAAGCGTTGGAATCCGCTCCAGCAGGACTTTGTAGCTTAGCTGATAGAGCGCACGCGGAACAAAGGCATGGGTGACGTTCATTCATGCGCTTGAACGCGACCGAGATTGCAAACCTTTCACAGTAGAATGGATTCTAAATTGATCAACTATGCCAAATAAAACTTCGCTCCTAAAACGCAAAATGTTTTGCGTCCAACGTGGGTAAATTCGTGTTCTGCTTGAAGCGAATGAAGTTTTGGTGTTTGCAAGCATATACAATAAGAGTCATATTTGTTACTTTCTATTGATGAGTATGAAAAAGTTCATTTTCAATATGTATCGTTAGATTCAGTTGCATTGATATCATCCCTGATTCAGTTTGACAGCACCACTTTCAAATGAACCTTAAATTCTGTTCATTTGATCAACCGGATCAAGCTCGGTCACTCGCACATTCCACGATTCATTCAGCCTCCTAAATCCGACTTTCGAATCCACTCTGCTCTTTATTTAATAAGGCTGTTATTAATAATATTTCTGTTTCAGATGCTACCTGAACCAGCTTTACTATACTGATGAACGACTATCCCTGTACCCTCTTGAAACCGTTTCCGAATCTAGGTATATGGAACTAAGTAAGTGAATAAAGCGCTTTGTTCTATGCGTTTCCGCCAAAACGGTGTTACCGTTCTGTTTCTGAACCTAAACAATGGACCACCACCTACATACCATTTTCAACGACTCTTGGCTGTATGCCTTAAAACATTTAACATGGTGCTAACATTCCATTGTTCGCTGTTTTTACAAGTGAATTTATTTACATTTCCTGTCATCTTTATTTTTCCTTTTATTTTACAGGTGTCAAGGTCATTTCATCCGAGGCCACGGTCATCCAGAGCCCGATCAATATTGCGGATGGTGCCCCGGTCAGTGATGGTTTGTTCGAAGATACTGAGGATGCCGCACAAGAGAACCAGAATGACGAAGGAGCCCAGTTGTTTCAGTTCGTCTCGAAACGCGAATCTAGGCGTTTTAGCTTCGATAAGAATCCGGCAAGAAAGTGGACAGATCAAGCGAGAAGATCGTATTCCATACATAAAGATGGGCAACTGTTGGATGTTGATGAAGAGTCGGTGTTGATCGCGCGCCAGTTTGAATCCAACTGCAAACGAATCTTGTTGCGCAAAGGAAAACAACAGAAGGAGAAATCCACGGAGGCCGGTATCTCCCAAATAAAATCCAGGTGGGTTTATTGTTAACCAGATAAAGTGGTATTTTTAGCACGCGCCTCTTCAAGTATTTGCTTTCATGAGAAATTTGTGAGCCTGTTTATTCGTTTTAAGAAAACATTCTTCTGGCTAAATCATATCTGAGCACACTTGCTTCTTAAATGGTGTGCAGCAAAAGCAAAGTTAGATTAATTTAAACCCGCAAAATCGTAGAAGTCTCCAACTGTGATGTGGTTCAACCCCACGCAGTCAACCAATCCTCACTGGTTGATCTATTTGGCGCTTGCAAATACGCTAAGTCAATTCCATAGCTAATTATGCTCGTGGCTTTCACCTGATGCGCACTGGCTAGTCCGTATTGAAATTCCGGTCTGACAATCCAGTTGTGAACAGCTCACTGTGATTAACGCCATTCAGTCACTAAACTCTGCCGATTAAATGGTAATCCTTAAGTCAACTCCCGAAATCTTTGGTGAGTAACCTGGCAGCTAAACTAGAAGGGCACTTGCAATACTGAAATTTTCACATATGTTCCGTTCCTGCTATGCAGTGACAAGTCTATATTAATCTCGTATACTGACCGAATATGCTATGTCCCCAAAGTTAGAGTATTTTTGCTTGGCCGATTGTCCTTCGGACTCAACTCTCAGCACGCAAGCAGGTAACATCCAGCCAAACTTACACTGAAGAAGCACCAGACTCGATTTTCTATCTTCACCAGTGCATATTATCATTTAATTACCAGGAACATGAGGGAAAATTTAGCCGTTCCTTAGTCAGAGGCAGCAAAAAGAACTTGACTATTTATTTTTTGTTTATATTAAGATAATTCCACTGAAAAGCTCATCCCTGTTTGACTACACCATGTTCAAGCCATTCTTGATCTTTTAAATGCATATATTTATCTCCCCTCTCATATAATAAATAAGAATTGATTTTCTGGAAGAAAAATTCAATCATTTTTCAAACTTATTGGAGAACATGGCACGAGACTCAAAATCACCTTATGGTAAGTAGCTGAGATATGCGTATGACTTGTCCACATTTTACAAAGTAGTAATGCTTCGAATTCTATTTCGGATGTGATTCCGCATTTTGAATGGATTATTCAAGGACGGCAGGTATTAAAGAATGTTTCAGATAAGTTGTTTTAGTTCAAGGTAACAGTTTCCAATGTAAAGCACATGAGTAGATTTTCAGCCGGAATAAGGGTGACGCCGGGAAAAAGGATGCTATTTGATTCAAGGTGAATTTTATGATGTGAGTCCACTGCTCTTATCAACTATGGTCGGAAGTGAAGGCGTGGATGAATTTACATACTTCATTGTTGGTATTTGAATCTGCCCCAAATCTCGTCTGACTTATTCCCTGTCCACGGATTCAGTGGAGTGAAAAATTGTCAAGCCACCTGTTACCGTGTCATTCTTTCTGGAGTGGTCGCTGAAGGGAAGCTCAGTAATTTGCAAACAATGTAAGAACTGATCACGAGACCGTCAAAAGGTTGTCGGTATAATTCTAGTTTAAGAAAGTCATGTTTAAATTCACATGCCAGAGTAAGTCCCCTCCAGAACCAAGGATAATATTTGTAATAATTATTTTATTGTGATTTATACCTCCGGAATCTCAATTTGCGGTTGAAGATGCTTTTGGGTATTCCTCGCTGACTATATGCAGTGTACATGTATAAGGATGCTCTGACAGGAAAGTACGAAGTACGCATCCATGTTGAGCGGCAACAAACACAAAACCAGTCGTTTCTTTTCACAATATATTCGTATGCTAATCCAGGTAACACCCACAATGAATATATAAACAAAATAACAGTAAAGGATGCTGTCTGCAGTCACTTCTTGATTGTATACTAGTTTGCACAAACAAAAAGTCGGCTTCAAAAGTCTCAATTGTTAGACATCAGAGATTGGCATTTTTTCAGATTTCAGTTTTCTTCAAATACCGTTCACTTCCATTCGTTTGGACTTTTAGCACTTCCGACCTCTGTTCCACAAGACGAGATTCACGAGGCTACCCCGGTAAGTATTCTACTTTTATGGGCGCTTAACGCTTTCCTCCTGTATCCTCGGTTGGCCTCACTCTGAGTTTGAAATTCTTTGAAATTTGTGTTATTCTCTGTACCGTTACACAATAACTATGGTATTCTTCTGTACCGGATGAATCTTCTGCCCACTGACCACAAGAGACGAAAAACATAATTGGGAAGCTGTGTTTAACGGTGTAAATAAAATTCCAGAAATAACAGATTTGTTATGGTTCTAGTGAATTATTGCGATGTACCTGATATAGATACCCACTTAGTTCGAATCAGAATCGGGTTGCGTCAGCGACAGGGTAGTCACACAGAACACGAACCCTTTTTAATCCTCATCGGTGCCAACATTCCTCCTCACACCTATTGGGTGTAACGTGTCAGAGCTTGAGTCTTGTGCTTTCGATTTTCTGAAACACGTTCATCAGCATTTGTTTCAGTGGTCTTATTGTTCACCAAGAATGCTAGTTTGGGGCGGTATTTCTTGTGATTTGAGCTTTTTGACAGCACGTCGACGAATACATTTCAGCATTTTTAAACACGTCTGTGGTTAGCATTTATTTGTTCACCTCCAGTGGGGTTTCAGCAGTTGGTATCGGAGCGTTTTTACTCAAACCTGCCGTTAAGAGGTTTGTCATGGAGCTGCGTCAAATTGACCTGGACCTTATTCACGACAGTGTTTCATAACATCATGAAGTTAATAGCGAAAATAAGAAACACATGAAAAACTGTTGCAAAGTCACCCGGTGAGCATTTTGCATTTGCCTGAAAAATTCTATGACAGAAATGAAGATTTTTTTAAAATCTACTGGAATATTGGTACATGTAACACGCTACCTAGATTCCGTACAATCCACTGTACGCCGTGACTTTCTGGACTCAGCTACTGAATATTATTCAGTTTTTAGTTCAGCTGCAAAACGCCATGATCTTCTATATTGAGCCGTCCATCTACGATCTGTTAAGCAAATTTGTCAGTGAAACTGTAGGCAAAACTGCTTACCACGGTGTCCACATGCGTTCACCAGGTTCAGAGGTAATGCGCACCGATTTCCATAAGCAGAAACAATTTGTCTTTAAACCTTCTTTGATCCTTTACCTTTTTGTTTTCTTTATTTATAAATTAACAATATACATGATTTCTAGGAAGGGGGCCGCGGCCATCAAAGGTCCATCAAGTGAGACAATTGAGAGTTCTGCCAGGTAGTAACCAAACGCATTCCGTAATGGTGATTAAAAACGGTAGAACTAAATTCGTTGTGGTATCGTTCTAAGCAAAACCCACACAGTTCAAGACCTCGGTACTAGACCAGCTCTTGGAGTAGAAAAATCAAAGCAACGATAGAAACAACTTTAGAATCTGTAATGCCTTCACCATCAAAGTATGGCACCTACACATCAAATCACCAGGCGTCCACCACCACTTAATTGATGAACAGGTCCAATGTGAATGCGTAATCGCGCCGATTACGTATTCATTTAATCTGTCAATAACGGCATGTCTGTTTTCCCGTCTATTCGCTCGTGGCAATTCAAGTTTATCTTAAACTCATAAAAGTAAGTGCTGATCAAGTGAATGCCTGCATGGTGGCAGATACATTGTTCAAAGCAATATTTTTTGTTTATTCATTCAACTTACCAAAGATTACGGCCCAGTGATTGAAGAGTTTGTGAACTCTGATGTGATCTACGTGAGACGAATACTTTAACCAGTTGTTCCAGTCACCTTTTCGTGGCATCGCTTCAGCTTCTCGATCTGATTTGTGGGTTAAGAAAGGGACTTGACTTATCCATTTGACTTGTTCCTGAACCATAGGTTAGTTCCCGAACGGACATCAGATTTTTGGCGCTGAACCGTTCAAAGCAGAATGAATCAGATAATGGAACGTAGGTCCAAGGGCATGTTGGCACGATCGACAGTAAGAATTCCGGAATATATGGAACCCAAGCTTAGCGTAGTGTGCTTTCAGACTGAGCAAGGTGTTTACCATTTTCCATTGTTCCCGACTTTTTTCGGTAATTTCTTCATGGAAAATGAAATTTACCGCAGCTTCCTGAATGACATTTATCATGTTATTTTGCTTCCAGTAGAATACCATCATCGAGACTTACAGAGCAGATTAGCGAAAACTGAGTAGACTGGAATTTCTTTTGTTTATAAAACGATTCATCGTCACAGAAGGCGACTTATTTCCTTATCTCTCTGAGACTAGCCAATTGTGCGCATCCGCATTTCGCTTCCTCGAATTTGAGCGTTGATGCTGTAAAATGAGTAGCTTTCCGACTTGCTACTTAAGGAGGAATAAGGCTAAGTATTTTGTAAGGCAAATGAAATGTTTACTTGTTTTGATCAGATTACATCGACGGCAGCTGGCCTGCAATTGACAGTATATTGGTGGGAGGGAAACATTGTCCCAGATGCACAACTTCAGTTGCATGGTTATTGTTGTTCATCAGGTAGGCTTATCCGATAATCTCCTGTCCAGTAATCGCCACAGTTCGTTTGCCAGGCAGATACTAGAACCTCACCCTAATAATTACGAGCGCACATGATGAAGATTTACACGTTGATATGGCGAGATTTTAATCGGTTAAACAAAGCTAACCCTTAGAAAGACAATATAAAGCCCCGAAGTATATTATTTTACGCATTATGTATTCTTATAAGAATAGAAGAATGAAATTTCTCCGGATGGGAATGAACTGTTTCTCAGATGGTCTTACCATCCACACAGGCCTCTAACGATTAATTTGAGATTTATGTGTCAAGCCAAGGCTTTTTATTCCGTTGTGGTGATCAACATCTGTAGCGGAATTTTTGATTTTACGGAAATCATTCACCATGCAATATATTTTTGTTGAAATATTGTACGTCAAATGCAAGGATTCTTGAAGGTGTCATGCATTTCGGTTCATATGGGTAACTGAATACTGGAGAAAACACCTTAAAGATTTTATCAGAGAAGCTATCAGTCGCTCGTTTGTAAAATGAATCTTTCACGTATTGTCTGTTATTTAGAGATAAGTTCTTGCGAAGTAAAATGAATTAGGGATCGATGTCTTGTTTTTCTTTAAAGCACGAAATCTCTTTCCGTACTCAGAAACCAGAGAAAAAGATAGAAGTGGATCAAAAACGAACACAACTGAAGAGAGGATTCGATTTGACCGCTCCAGATTCGAAACTAACCGACGTGATTTCGGGATATATTGCTCGTGATCAATCTGGATTGACCCCAACTACTGGGCCCCCAAAGAGATTGGAACCATTATCCGTACACTGGAATCCACTGGACGACAATGAAGAGAAAACTGAAGTGCAACCATATCCGCGACTATCAGGAGAAGGACGAGAAGGAGGAGAGGATAATTTGGCTTCAAAAAATCTGTAGATCCCCTGGAAAATACAAGATGTGAAAGAAGTTGTGAAAATATGGAAGCAGTAAGAAGCTTCATCACGCACTCTTGCGATAAGTTCCGAGAAGCAGGGATCCGTTTTTGACTTGAATGAAGCCCGGCATGATTTTCACATCCCACCTTCCGAAGCTTTTGCCCCATTTGTTCAGCAAATAAAACAGCCTATGACTTAATTATCTTGTCCACAGATATCCTAACACTATGGTCTATGATGTATTTATCAAGAACCTGATGACGTGAATACTACTGCCTTCTGTTATTCACCATTTGTCAGCTTTCGATGATCATATGAAAATGGAAAACGGATACCACAAAAATTCCGGCAACCAGTATGAAACTGTGAGAACCAGCCAGTCATTATGATCATTAGCAAAAGTCAATTAGTTTCCTTAGTGCGCATAATTCTCAAAAACATAAATTTGATTACTATTTTGGAAGCGTAGCCCAAAAATCCTTTCACTCACCCCGTCCACACCCGAAAAAGTAAATCACGAGTCTCGCGAAAATTGACAGTGCCTTGACAAAGGGACTGAGGAATCCACTGCGTTTTAGTACATTCACTATTAAATAGTCAAGCTTGACTTCTGCCAACGAAAGTCCTTGAAAATTTCTTATTCTGGACTTTAGTTCGTAGGGAGCGATTCATATGTATTTTGTAATAATCTCTCCTTGCTGAAAGCTAGTTGCACATTACAACATTTGCAACAAGATGGATAGTATGTCTTTGAGGTTACACAACGTTAAAGCAAACGAATGTCATTCTTGATTAATATTTGGACTTGTGAACGCAGATGATCTATTCCAAAAGTTTGGTGTCAGCCGGCATTGACGTTATCACTTCTGAGTCAGCCACACAAACAGAAAAGTTGGGAAGGTTGAACCTCAGACCTGTAGCACATCAGTGCCACCAATAACATCTAACACGACACTGCATTCAAATTCACGAGCTCGTGAAACCACTAGATATAAATTAGACAATCTCTCTAAGGCCACACCTCACAATAAGCGCTATTCTCAAGAAAACGCCGCCGTAAAATTCACGAAGCAGTTATATTGTTTCCTCAATGATTGCGCACCTTTCTGGGGGCTCCGAAGCTGTTTTCAAGGGTTTGTGAACCCTGAGCTTTGCGTTTAGATTGTAAACTTTTCATGACCTTTCAAGGTGACCCCCCTTAGCGCATGAGCACAGCAGTTGGGGTTCATCCCTGTGGGTTAGCCATTGGCTTTGGCCTCTAACCGCTTTGGTTACCTTGGTCTGGAAACTAAGCGTCTGTTTTCTACTCGGCCTTTGTTAGTTTAACTTCTAACTTTAGCGGACTAACATTCCGCTTGAGAAGTTTGATTCTTTTAGTTATGTGTCGTTTTTGCTAATTCGAGTATGTGAATCACGTGTGATTCAGATCTGCGGGTAGATATGCATAAATAACTTAGATCTAAGATTTTGGATTTTCTAGTATTTCAATTCCATTTCTTTAAGTTAGCTGAACTCTGCTAACAAGACTTCTTGAATTTCACTGGGAGACCGCAGGGCAGAAGATCTCCTTTGACCTCCTAACAGATGCAGTTGATAGTGGCCTGTTTACCTACAACCTCATTCTGGTCTTAGAGAGCGTATTCAGAAACTCTACTCTGTTTCTAACGTAGAAACCTATATGTTTAAAAAATTTTAAGAGGCATGACAACAGCAGTAACGAAGCTCATCACCCGGCCCACCTTAATAAAAAAATAACAGCGAAGGATTGCTTTGGCTAAAGGACTCACTGGAAAGAACAATTTGCATAGCTCCTGGGACCCAACAAATTGGAGTCAGGGAAGGGGCCACGAAGACTGAAGTGGCACATAACCACTCAAGAAGTTCAAACGGTACATTCAGGTGAACGACACGGTCGAAACAGTCATTCCTACGCTTATATGTTGATTAACCAGTATTAATATGGATAAAATAGATATATTTTAAACGTTTATCTCCCGAAAACTGAATTCGTTAATAATGTCCTATTAGCAACTGTAAACCCATGAGCACCAAAACAGTTGTTATAGAGCCAAGGATTTCAATTTAATCGTACCATAATTTGGGCGGTTTTTGTTCACTGTCATCGTGAGTTATTTTCTGGAACGTAATAATGTGACTATTTGTGAGTATATCCCAAAGCAACATGAATGACTCCTTTAGAGTCACCTGAGTGTCGCATGGGTAGCCCTTCTTTCAACACCCGGAATAAAGAGCTATCACGTGACAATCCCAGTGGCAGTAGTCGCAACCCAATTTAGTGACTGTCAGTATAACCTTTGCTGACAGTTTCCATCCCGTTCGATCACCTGCAACAGGCTAGTGATGGTCAGTTTTGCAAAAGGTTACAGTTAGCATCTCATTCTCTAACAGCAACTTTTTCATTTGATGACGGTTTGCATCCCCTTCTTGACTTGTTTGTATTTGCATTAGCGCTCTGTTCCAGACCGTTTGCTGCGAGTTACCTCCTGTTTACGTAACCATCACTAATCTTCGCAACTGGCCGTAATCACACACGTTCACCGGCGCCTGAGAATCGCTGTGCAGTATAGCGAGTCTAAGAATACGATCTTTTCATCTGAGCGTTCTGTAGCATACGACGCAACTAAACTCCTTAACGCAGGCATTCTTTACAACCGTTCTCTAACCATTTAATATGGATAACCGACCGACCGGAAATGAATAGGCCACACGAACCCTTTGGGGGTACATATTTATGTGCAAGATAAAGTGATGGTGAACCGAGCCAATCGGTCGCACTGGATCCCGATCTTCGCTGGGCGCTGTCAGAAATAGAAACAAATAGAAATGCGCTAATGGTACTTTATCTTTTTAAGATAAAGGAAGATATCAGAACAGAAAGATATCATTTTAAGGGGAACAGGCTTAAAAGACTTCGGCCACTTAGATAACTGAAAATTTGCCTCCCCTTGGAATGGCAAGTCCTGGGAACCCAATATGTTTTGATCGCCCCTGAATCCATCTCCGTGAGTTCCCTTTAACTATCTTCAAGGTAGTGCCCTGAAATTTTCTTTCCATAGCAGCATCTATAGTGCATAAGAGGAAGATATTCGCGTGCCCACCCAGTTTTGTCTCAGTAAGTGACGCCAACCGTTCACTACTCTTCAATTAACCTGCATGAGAACGACTTCGATCAACATCGCCTTTAGGAGTTCCTTGGTACATTCGCCGGTCGCATCCCATGTTTATTATAAAAATCGGCTGAAAAAAGAAATATTTCGCATATCATTTGCATGGACACCAAGCGTCTTTACCTGTTGTTGTCCTCCAGCTTCCTTTGCAACGTCTTCAATTCGGACGGTGTTTTCACCTGCAATGATATTGGCTGTACCCTTTTTTTGTTCCCGAGAGCTTTAGCAGATAATTTATTTGCGCCTTATCTTTTAATATTCGGAATCATTTGAAAATGCATTGGAGCATTTTTTTCAGGGAAAAACTAACAAATGAAAGATAAATGTCCAGTTAACTTAGAGGTTTGTGTCTTTAGGTCCGTCATAACCGGACTCAGGGCAGGCTTACTGCCGTTTGAATTGGACACGGACAGTTGTCATTCTGGCAGAAGTGTTATTGTCGAAACGTTGATAGAATTTGCTGGGCATAATAAAGATGGCTTAACATCTGTATACAATTAAAATTTATCTCATCATGTGGTTTCCGAACGTCCATTAATAAAATGCATCCTTTGTTGTTATCGACGTCCAAATATGCCTACTAAATATAAACTTTCGACTGTACAATGCTGCGCAACATGATGCCTTTGGTACAGTGAATTGCCTTGTTGCTGTCCGCCATTCTTTCTGATTTAGAGTCTTGGTACTGATGTGTCTGGCAAGATTCAACCCTGAACAAAACCATTTCAAAAGCTCTCCTCAATGTGATTTCAGTTTAGTCTGACCAACTCCAAGCCATCAAAATATTCTACCGACCAGACGTCTCAAACGTGAATCAGTTCCGGATTGTTTTGTTTGTACTGATTTGTGCTTTGTTGGTCTCTATGTTTTGTAAGCACGGATTTTGGCTTTTAGATCGCAAACTTTCCATCAACACCCGAGTTGGGCATCTAACCGGCAAGCCCCATGCTCACAAAACCTTGGAAATTCCGGACCAGATCTGCAAAATAAATCGACGTTCAAAATCAGCAGATGATTTTGTCTCCATTGTGGCGACCTCACGACCCTCCGCTGGTTTGCTTTTGGGTGTACCTATATTATTACTATTGCAATGATAGTTTGATAACTCCACTACAATCTTACCATCTCTTTGGAGTGGATGAGCATGACGTTCCAACTTGCATCTTTACTGTGCTGCTTACACGTGCATGATGTAGACGTCTGCACCCTAAGAAACAGATGCCAGAACGGCTACATCAATAGTAGTTCCCGGGAACTTATTATCCCTTTTCGACTCACATCGTGATTAACAGTAGATGTAGTCAATGGCTGCTAAATTAAAGTAACTTGCAATATCAAAATTACCTTGCTAGCAAAACATAGGTTCGAGCAACGTCGAAATCTGATGAAAATACCGCAATTTATTGACCAGATGGAAAGAATGGTTTGGTGTGTGGATGGAAGGGCACACTCTTTCCCACAATGCTGAACTGGCCAATGGAAGTTGTCTTCACAGCCAACACATGTTCTCGTCATACAAAATCTATCTCCTATTGTACACTTATCAATATGTTGTGGTTTACGTCGATCGGCAACGAATGAGCTACGGTCTCAGTGTCGTACACGAAACAAGTGAGGGTATCCAGCGCTGTTTACGTCGGGCACACGGTGTTGTTTGGTTCAAGTATGATGCAAGCGAATCTCTGAAGAAATGCAATCATCCAACCCATGTTCGTAGGTCCCTTAAATACCAGAAACGGAATAATTTGGTTGGGATTATTAAAAAGCCCAAATGACGGATGGAAGCTGACAAACGGGAATAAAAGTCTACGTAAATTTGTAAAATTGTTGTGAATAGTGTTTTCGATTATTCAAATGCAGTTATTTAAAATATTTGTACAAACGACTCAAATATGCGCTAAAAATATACATAACAGTTTACTTGCCCCCGGGCTGTACGCAGATAGTTTAGATACCAAATTGTGGGAGTGTGCATTTATGCAGACATGCACAAACATATATATACATACATTTGTTTTACAGTGAAATGGGACAGTTACGCCACTGTTCAAAATTAAATCGGTGAACGATGTCCATTGGCTATTGCGTGACACAAAGTCTGGGCTCTACCAATCAGTCTTTCATGCATCAAGGTTGCTCCCTCGACCTTGGTAATCTGTTTTATTTTGCAGCAATGGGAAGCCGACCACGCTCACATTAGGGAATGCCAAAAGTCCGAGTGGTGCAAGTAGATTTACAAGTACTTGTGCTTATGCGTACATAAGAATTCGGAAAAGAAGTTTAGATTTGTGTCGAGAAGTTTACGGATGTTTGTTGATTATAGCTCTAAAAATGACCGTGAAAGAACACTGCAAAATAGACGAACATACGAGGACTTGTGTAATGACAAACAGTGCCCACACATTCACGGTTTCTAATTCGTTAAGGACCATTAGAAAACTGGAATTGATTAACCTGAGCTGACAAACTTACAGTAATTAAGTACGTGGATATGGATAAGATTGGCAAGGATATTACATTTGGGGATGCGTATATAGTTATTGAGCTTCACCGTTTTTCTGTTCTGTGTAGAAGTATGTTTTGAAAATACGCCAGTAGTATGCACAACAGTATATATACCCGGTTATACGTTGATGGTTGTGGAAGCAAATGCATAGGTGCACACACGTTATATGTGGGCACATATTTATTCGTTGAAGTGGAGGAATCGCAGCAACTGTCAGCGGAAAATCTACGCACTTTTTCCAGTTGCGTTATTCCCTGAAAAATTAAGCAAAATATGCCGGCTGGTACGTAAAACAAATTGCTGATTATCTTAGTTAAGCCTCTTCCGTAATGAAAAAATCACGAGAAGTGACGTATCAATAATCCGGCACAAAAATAAAAGTAGGCCCAGAATTTTGTTGAGTGGCGACGGCCGAGCGGCCTTTTGATGGACTTCGACGGCTGCTTTAACCTTGATAATCAGACCTACATTTTAATATTAAGGCAGGACATCATTTCAATCATACATGCATGTATCACACGACACAGTCCATTATCGCTAGATATACATCGAAGTACTAGGACAAATAATTGAGTGCGAAACCTTCCTCGAGAAATCCTGTTTTATACTATTCTCATCGTAAATGCACAATATATACTGTATGCTTTTCATGGGAGTGTTAACTGAGATACCACCCACCACAGATGTGACTCTATCGATGTGCAGGCTTACTAGTTATGCAGAGGGTAGTGGCTTTTAGTTACTTGATATAGTGAGAAAATTTGATACCATGGTATCATTTTCAAGAATTTCGCATACTGAGAATTCTTTAGATTCGCCCATGTTAACTGTTTACCACAAGGTATATTTTGAGAGAGACATTTCATCAACCATAAAGCAGTGCTCGATAGCCAGCCTAAGCAGCAAATGGGTTTTTACTAAAATGACGAATGTTGTACCGCGTTTATTGTGCTTACAGACAACAACGGCTGCGTTACTTCGTAATGATACTGTTGTATTATTCAAGTACTAAATCCTATCGTAAGACGTGTTCTGCCCAATCCTAACTGACAAATTACTTTCTAATACAAATATGTTTTTCCTCTTTAACATACTTTCAGGTTAAACTATGTACAATGTCGTGGCATTGATCCATGTCGAGAATCGGGACGTACGTGTGACTGGCAAAAGTGGCTATCACCCGACGAACTGCAGGTGTGGATACCTAAATGTTGACAGTAAAAAATTTCACCGCTTAGTGGAGATTCGAGCGGCAATTCCAGGGGGCAAAAAACTGACACTACTTTCTGTCTCCATTCGCGCCGGTGAATCAGATGATAGTCAAAATTATAACGAATAGGCTTATACGACGAAGCTTGGGGAATACCAATGCAACACCTATAAAAAATTTTCCCGTCTAGCGATGGGACAGTTTTCATGAGCCTGCCACTAAAACACCCTAGATAAGCTAGTTCCCCGCATAAATTTATTGCATCCACATGCCAAGCGGTCCAGGAACGATTCATCAGATGAAGACATTCCAATGAAGATAATGCCTTTTGCATTCCGTAATTTTGCAGTGGACGACTAGTTAACGTTTTTCTACTCTGTTTTCAACGGAGATCTTCCTTACATCAATATATGGCAAGTATGAGATGCTCATTTCACCCTGCATTGAGTGTATTCCACGCATTCTGCGGCGCCTGCCAGATATTTCTCCCATCGTACTCTTTTTAGACCACAAAAAGGTGACAAAAGTGCCTATACGTAGTACTACGCCCCCAGTGTGCACCAACAATTAGCCGGTCCCGTTAATATGGGTTACATTAAAAGGGTTTAGTAGAAATTTATGATTCCACTAAAATGGCACCTGGTTCCCTACGTAATAACCAAAAGGATTGTTTACTGTTTGTTCAGTTGGAACCAGCACTTCGTCCCGATGACCAACTTGTTGTCATGTGCAACGCAAACCATCGAGTATTAAGCTCATACAAGTTCCTTGATAACATTTGTATATGTGTGCGGGTGACCACGAATGGTCTGGGCACCAACGTGCACTACTCAAGAACGCACAAAATTCACGCATGAAAAAGATGCCATGTACATGATATTCTTTTGCTTAAGTTAAGCAATGCACAGTCTAATGTGTAGCGGCTATAAAAACCCCTATCCATGGAGCAATGAAAACGATAAGGAGGTCCGTGGGTGGATACACGACACCACAAACGAATACAAGAGGAATCACATCAGCACCGTGAGTATAATTTCATTCTTAGAACATCAAAATATCTACAGTTTCAGTTTGCTGAGGAAACGTACTGCAATGAAACGGTTAACCTGGACCACAACATGGATGGATGAACTTCGTATGCTTATTATGACTGTCGTTATTACTCTACAACATATATTGTTCTTTGTAAAAATGAGGTCTCCTTTTCCAGTTGCTTATTGCGGTACTGAATAAGGTGATATACACTTAAGGGAAAAAGTAACTGTTGAATGCTTACTCTGTTCACTGTATTTCATCTAATTCCCTGGATGGTGGCTGTCAGTTGCTTAGAACCACAAGAGCGTTGTAAGGTTGTTCTCTACTGGTGGTCAGCACCACAACAACCTGTGGTGCTTCTTTGTACACCACTGATTCAATTGCGGATGGACAGAGAGAACGTTTTCGGGGTTATGAACCTTCTACTGTTATATGGTGAAGACTGGAAATGACCCCTAAGGTGAGCTTGTTTCGCCAGGATGGTGAATAATGATGTGGGTTAACAGAAATTTTGATTGGTCAATAGGACGCTGATTGTTGAAGGAAAATGGACTGAAAAAGTTAAAACTAACAGGCGTTACGGTCCCCTTTTTGGATTCAAAGAAGAGGCACCAAATCACGGTAATGAACATTGTTGTGCTGGCTGGGTGTATATGTAAGTACATATTCACAACCAACGCTTAGGTAATCACACGGTCCTCACAGCTCGTCAATGTCGCAGCAGTTACAAGGAGTTCTGAGGTATGTCAACGCTGTTTCTATGATTATTTCTAACTTATTTCAAAGACTAGTTACGAGTTAAAAGATCACATCGTATATGTTTATAATCTTCCGGTCCAAGGCCGTAAAATGGTTTTATACTTCATGAAGAACCTACATGACGTCCAGGTGAAAAGTCGTCACAAGGTAAAGCTGCATTTGGACGCCCTTGAATGCCGGGCTTCTGTTGGTCAATTGGAGTACACACTTCCCCCGGCCGACCTGGAAGCACTAAAGATTTCCAGTCGTGATGATTACAACCAAGAGCCAAGGACGAAGCTTGAAAGTTAACAAGAACATAATTTCAACACGCTCAGAGGATCCATTTCTGTCGACGTCCCTGGGCGACAACGTCAACAGATTGATGCGGTCCGCTATGCCCAGATCAATTCGAAGGAGTTAACCTTGGAGGTCAAATATTCTGGGGTTCATAATCATGACGCACTCAGAATGACGACGATACACGTCTGCATAACGTCACTGCTTAGTACGAAGATCCGACATACGTGGTCGACCTAAACGAAGTGCAGCGGTAAAAGGAAAGAAATGTATCTGTGGGCATTCACCCAGAAACCGCATAAAACTTATTTGCATGTTATTAAATATATTTGTCTTTCCCGGAAGGGACTTCTGTTTATATTGTTGACGTTAGAGTGAATGAATGAATTGTTAGCCTAGAGTCACGGCTGCCAATATCAATTAGCAGTTCCATCAAGATGGTTAACCTCCAGTAATCTAAGTTAGGATTTGGACGGCACAGGAGGAATCATCTTGGCAATTTATAATTCTAGGGTGTGTGGAAATAAATGGGCAGGTAACAGCCTAGGGATGAACGGGTGGTGGCCAGAGCATTTTGATTGGCCCGTAATAAACGGGGTGGTTGGGCGCGTAAGGGTAAAGAGGTGACCGCCTCGTGATCTTTACTGGCTAAATAGTGTGGGCAAGAGCCCAAGGTCATGTATAGGTACGACCAGTGTTACGAAACTTGGAAACCGCGGGGAAAAGTACGATCAGCTCGGAAACATTATCTCTTTCTTCTGTTTCACTAGGTTGCATTGACGAGGAGGAACGGCGGGAGGATAGTGAGAGACTGCCGTAATTCTAAAGGCTAAACGGTGATTTATTTTTTTCAATATTCCCAATCAGCACAGCTGGTGGTACACCGCTCCCAAAATAGTCCCCTAGTGAGTGTTTTTAAAAGTGACATAAAACTGTCTAACTTCTAGACAGAATTGTCTATAAATTCTTAGCTTCACTATTTCTGGTATTTGTTTCTCCTTCGCAGTCGAAAAAGTAACTAATTGGTTACTCTACTAATTAACCACCGCGGATTGCGTTTCGATTGATTACTGTTGTCTGGTTATTTAATTGCCTCTTAGATTATCATTTGTTTATGTTCCCAGGAAACTGCTGGTTACCTCCCAGTGGTTCTGATGAGACCTTCTGCGTTGTTTTGCTGAGGCTAGCTTTTCAAGGTCATCCCGTCAAGTGACTTGCCCGTGATCGTTTGCCAACGGTGAGTTGCTTTGTGCACGGCAAACATTTTTAGTGCTGACTAATTCGGCAGTTGGCATTAAGAACGGTAGCACTGAGTTTCATTTAAATGATTAGATTCTTTTATAAGTAATACCACTAAGACGGTAGCTTTTCTTTCAAAATTTTCCTCACCCTAAGATGTTTGTTAACTGCCATTTATATTACTTGTTCCATTTTAACCAGACTATATCGTGCGGCTCATAAGTCGTATTCCTTTTGCAATTACCTGATTTATCTTGCTCAGCAAACTCATCTGGTACTGTTTGTGGCAGATTAAATTTTTATTTTTGATCGAATTACCAGATTTTATGTTCTGAAGACACTTTTTTCGAAAACATCGTCGATTTTGTCGTCAATGTGATTAATGAGACTAACTGCTGGCCTCTAAAAGTTTCAAATAGCATGACGAGGTGGGCAAATTACTCCAGGGTCTTTTTATGGTGGTGGCCACTGCCGAACAACCGTGTGGAGGCGCTTCAAGAGACAGTGAGGAAAGCTTAGGCAGAAGTGTACGTTTTACACCCACCGGCTTTCGACTAGTGGATAGCGGCTATGGTTGGTAATGCTTCCTTTTGATGTCCACTGATTGCCTTTAGGCCAAAATTATAGTGTATTGACAGCGTCACGGGAAAACACAGTTAGGCCGAGTGAACCTGTTGCAGACGATGGTAACCCACCAGATATAGCCAGCAAAGTTTATGGTAATTTATGCTAAAGTAATGGTTAGGAACGAACATGATGTTATTTTTCATCGAGGTCTTCTCCATCCAATGAAAACTCTTGGTTGGGCGATGGAGTGCACGGTTAAATTAAGGTTGATATTTTTCTGTTATTGGTCATAACTATCCGTGAATTCAGCCCCTACAATTCCAAAACAAGGAACTTGATGGAAACGAAGGGTTTGTTATTGTTAATTGTGTGGAAAAAAATCCGTTATATATTCTGTACATGATTATGACTGATTTATTTGCAGAAAAGAAGTGGTTTTCACGACTGCAATAGTGATGACGGTTCAAGTAGTTTACCGAAATGGACTGTCAGAGCCGCTGGATCTGGATAATGTCATCATTCATTTCCAGATCACCTCTGAAAGCCTTGAATTCAACTATCACCAGCTTCAATACTACCGGGTAAGCAAACTTCAGTACATTTTGACGCCATCAAGCAGAAGTGCTTTCAGCATTCCACAACTCACTTCAACACCTTTGGTCAGTCCAAAATGCATAACTTCCTCTTAATTACCTAGTTTTTCGTGCGAACCATCATTTTCCAGGGTACCACATGTTTTACCGTGCACAGCTGCGACCAGCAAACAGACGGGAAAAGTTTCTGCTCAAGTCGATGTGGGGAGAAGAGCTATGCGGTAAATGACTGCGTTAAAATGGGGATAATAAGAACTCCCAATGACCATGTCTTCTCCACAAGAATCATTGTCGAAGATGATGCTCCAAATGACTAGAACCAGGACAAACTCTCCATATTGATCTTCAACAACTCCAAGGAGTTTGGACTTCCAGTGAACAGTTTGCCGGATTTACGTTGCCTCTATGAACGGTTTAAGGAGCCAGATTTTTATGACCAAGTGATATTCACACACTTGCAAAAAGTGTCCGGAGGCACACATGGCGGCTAAACACATCCGGCGCTGAGGTGGTTAGTGACACTCTATCCTGGGCGAACTGAATATGAAAGGTGCACACGGTTGTGCCGCTTTTTGGGAGATAGAGGTGTGTTCTTCAGTGACTGGTGCCTTGCGCTGTTTAATATGAAGGTTTGTAGTCTTCATCCTTCGCAAAATTGTGAAAAAGGGAGAGTACAGAATGAACGTGAAAATATAATTCGTCGCCTGCAGCGAAGCAGAAGTGCTGTAAAGGAGGTTTACGATGAAATGTTCATCAGTGGGGTTATAAAGTATCCGTGAGACATATAAATTAATGAAACGTATTATTTAATGAAATATAGCTGTGCATGCATGCCTACATATTTATATGTTTCTCAATCTAAGTTTATTTGGATGTGTAAGTATATTAACACTACTATGCTATTCTATTGCTTTGAAATAGTTATTAAAAAAGCATTAGCAATACCTCATCCGTTTATGAAACTTGACACAAGTTAAATTCCCCAACTCCCCTAGTACTCATTGTAGATTTCATTATAAATAAAAGGTGCAGTAATAACTTTCTTTTTAGAAATTCCAAAAAACAAGTTCAATACATCCATCGCCTGAATAACTCCTTGAAAAAACGTCCAGATGCACATTTTTAATTTTACAATGTGAGGCAATTGAAAGTCCATTTCCGAACTGGCAGTATTCTGTTCATTTAGCAGATATTGTAATTCGCGACGGGAGGGTGCTGATGAAACAAGATTGTTTTTTCCAGCTTTGTTGGTCGTAGTGGCTTCTAGTCATATGGCATGTAATCAGAGATTGCTTTTGATAGACGACTTTAAATTTTAAAAAGAGTGGGGTTTACATAGTAGAATAGATGCAGAGTAGGTTGCGTTTGTTCCATCACCTTAAAATCGCCTCCAAAACGTACCCGATTGTTTCAAAGAGCCCGTTTGTGGATCGATTTGCGGGCAGTTTGGGGATATGTTTGGGTGCATTTCCGGGTCGTTTCGGGGTGTTTGTATTAATTAGGTTATTTTATCATTATTCTTGACCGTCGGTGGCCAAAGGTCGTGAAGTTTGGACGTGAAGGTTGCTGGTTCGAGTCCCCCCTGCCCTCTGTTGGCAGCAGTCCCCTTCCTGAAAAATGATATATATCGTCATTTTATTAATAAGGGAAGTATAGAGTAAAAGGTTCCAGTTTGTCGTTTTAATTTTTACAGTCTTGAAATAGGTGGCGCGGTGCATGTCTTAGCACGTAGGTCCTGGTTCTTGAACTGTCTTATTACCAGTTGACTGGGAGAGAGGAAACTAAGAGGGAAAAGCGGCCTCTGCTCATACAAAAGAATTGTATTCTAGTACCGTGGCGCTAGATGCGGCTCCCCAATGACGGTGCTCAATAATTGGAGAGACAGTCTCTGGTGGAGGGGATAGAAGATGGTGGCCTACGTCGGTGTCTAGATTCGCTTTAAAGCTGTCTTTAGTTAATGAGCTGGTCACTTCTTTCGGCATGGCGTTCTAGATAAAAGTACTCTGCGAGTGGAAAAGTTAGCAGTCCCAAGGATGACGCTTAAAGGTTCTCTGCGAATGGCCTGTGATAAAAGATGGTAAGCTCAAGAAAAAATTTCACCCACACCCAGTCAGCACAAACGCCCCCAAAACGCCCCAAACCGACCCCTCATAGACCCCGATACCGACTCCAAAACAAGGACTTTGTAACAACCAGGGGTCATTCTGGGGACTGTTTTGCGGAAACGTTGGTAAACACCTCGGTATTGGTGTCCCCTTGTCCCCACAAACTCTCTCAACGAAAGCTTACTAAGATCCTAATATAAACGCTTACGCAAAGAAATTCTGTGACGCGCAACCCAACCGAAATGCGATTTAAGGACGCCCGTATTCTCTTGTCAATCTATATACCAAGCTCCCTTGTCCTAACGCAGCAAAAAAGCAAGGCCAGCGTTGGTGTCTAGAAATGTATTAAGTCGAACTTAAATTCCGCGACTTGATACACACTGTGACGGTCCGACGTGCACTTTCACCTTTGCGATACCCAACGCACGCAACTGGAACCATCGGGAACGAACAAAATTCCCGGCATACCTACACATCTTTTATTAACAAATTTAGGAATTAAATTGCACAAGTAAGTGGGATTTCTTTGGTTTTTAGCTTATTTTGTTAGTCGGTCTTCGGTGAAAAATTTTCTGCGAATCATTTTCAGTCTGGGCAACAAAATGGGAAACGGTATTATTACTTTAAAATACTGACGGAGGAGGTTTATGGTGGCAGTATAAACTGATAATAGCAAAATTTATGTGACTTGAGAAATGAAGCCGCACTTTATATACGTTTCAAATCGACGAATATACACGTCGTCTTTATTTTCATTTCGGACACATTTCATTTCTCAATGAAGACTACTTTAGAAGTACTTGGCAGGTGACTCACCGTTGTCATGGGACATTGATTACCGGTGATCCGAGTTTCTGAGGTCGTCTTGAGCGGAGTACTTGCAGCTTTGAACACGCAGCCACATCTTTTCTCGTACTGATTCTACGGTGGCTCCTGAGTAGCCTATACGGCAAAAAATGTACTGAAGCTACACAAAAGTGAGCTTACCTATTACCAACGCACAAAGTTTCGTGCTAGACAAGGCCATTTTCCCATGGGCACCTTTCATGTTCAGCTGACCCAGGACGAATGTTGTCATTAACTGAAGCATGATATCCCGAGTTCCCTCACCGAATGTTGATGCCCGTAAGTTTGAGAAATTTGGTCGTGAAAACTAATGGATTCTTAAGTGCAACTTACTACAGGGTCTTAATATGGGTTCTGGTCGACCCCAATGATAAATGCATTTGCAACGCTGCTCTACGCATGCCAAAAATCACGGATATCGCAGGAACCAGGATTGTTCACAGGAAAGATCTAATCCTCAAGTATAACTGGCCTTTAACGTTCACGTTAGTGCTTCGTTTTCGGACCATAGTTTATGTGCTGGAAGCTAAAATTATATACTGCCACCATATGAAAGACCAGATTTACGGGTATCATGTGCTGGATCATTCAATCAGGAGCCATGTGTGACGCTCGTTGATGCGGCGACGTCCTCAGTTGTTTCTTCTATTTCCTCGTCACCACAATCAATTTGTTACACAAGAATGTTTTACCCGTGAGATCTTTCGAGTATTTTGCCTATTCATTGTGAACAACGAGAACCTTAAGGGCCCACCGCGTAGATCTCTCTCCACTGTTCATAGTTTGAGGGCTGCGGTTGTTCTGCCCGGAAGCGAGCAACCCTCAGCGCTTCCTTTTTTCGTCTCCACATCCATATTAGGGTGTAACCACGTACACGACGTGGACTGATTCCCTGCCGCTTTATTTATAGCGAAGTTCCTAGACAGCGGAACTTTACGTAGAAATTGATATCGTACCTTTTTTTAAAGTGGACACAAGGGAAAAAACAGAAACTCCGAAATGAAACGACGGGGGAAAATAGGTTGGGCAATGATGTCCAGGAAACCACTTTAAACATGAATCTAAGCATCAAGTTATGTAGTTGAGTCTCTCCAATAACTACTGCTCCTTCGCCTTAGTAAATCAGCAAATATTATTCTCAGAGGATTCAATCCAGGTGGTCCACAATACTGTACATCAGATAACAGTAAATTTTTACGATTGCGAGAGCGTAATAAAGCACTCAATGGTAAAAGTATTTAGTGAGCATTAACTTAGCCTAAATCTTACACTTACATTCAAATAATTTTTTTAATTTCAATAATAACGCTCCACAAGTTACCCTCTAACAGAAGTAACAGATTTTCACGCAGCCAGTAAGGAAACACACTCATCCATGCAATACGAAAATGACGAGAACCATGAAAAAACAGCGCAAGTCACAAGACGCGAGCAACCACAAGCAGGTCACGAGACCGAATGACATTCGCAATTAAACCTCATTAAAACCGCATAGTGAGACTTGCCTGAAAGTTGAAGGCCTCAAGAACCATTTGTTTCTAAATTCTATAATCCTTAGGAATTTTCGTAAAAGTAAATAGTCATTTATGGCCTAGTCACGCAGTTATTTGTCCGAATTTCCTAAAATCACCAACTGCGGTGCTCAAAACATGAAATCGCTAATATACCATGTTTCAGCCGTCGGAGAAAAAAGGACGTGTTCAACCTGTGACTTTGCCAGTAAAAATACCAAAAACCCCATGACATGGTGTAATTTTGAAAAACAGTCCCCAGAAGACCGTTTTAGGAGATTTTCGGCGCCCTCTGTGCCGTATGGGCGAAAACTGATAAAAAAAGGTTGAACAGCAGGAGTCGACCATTGATGCACCTTAATTTTGAGGAATATAGGCCAAACACGCGTAGTTGAAACAGATGAGGTAAATGTAAAATACCTCACGCTGTTTTGCTGGCAACTTCCCTTGTCTGTTTTAAACACTTCCGCCAAAGTGAGGGTTCACAACGCACCATTTCGATATCTCACTCAAATAGAGAGCCGACGCACTTTCCGTACTGGTCAAGGAAGTCCTCATGCGAGATTCCTTGCTTGGTAGTATCACCGCATTACGTTTAAGATCCGAAAGGCTGTGTAGCCGGTGCACTTTTTGGAGAAGTGACCGTCCGTCCCAAATCCTGGCATTTTGTGGCAATCTACTCTTGGTGGGGTCTTTTACGTTTAGGTGCAAAGAGTGGCCAGGTGCATTACTGAATGACACGCTAACGCATTTGTCCTCGCTCACAAGAAGGTCCAATTCAAGCAATCAACTCCTAGCCGTATCTGAAGCCTGAATCAATTCAATATCTAGTATTTGAGCAAGGCGTAGCCAAAATAATGGAAATTCCAAATAAAAACAGGACCGTTCCGCAGGCATTCATGGTGCTGAATTAAATAATCACTGAACACTAGAAAAATACAGATCTCAAGTGTCAGTGCAACAGTATGACGTGAGCACATAGTCCAAATTTATCGAGTGCAAACAGGCAATTACGCCAAGACACAAGGCCTAGCAAAAATGGTGACCATGACATGTACATGGCATGTGGGCAAGCCGTATATAACGTTGAATGTGAGCTGGTTCCATTCAAAGTGCGAGCTTCTCAAACATTTCTCTGCACCCCGGCCAAAGTACTCTAAACCCAGCAGACCAGAATAAGATTAGAAATCAGCGACTCTAATGTTTCCATTGCCACTTTAAATTCAGTGCCGTTATCCTTCTCTTCTCGCTGCAAAATCATCTTTGTATTGGCTTGACTGTTGACGCTTCCAGTTCCGAAGAATGGTCCATTTTCCATGTGTCTGACTGCCATCGATGGATATGCGACTAAAGGTAAGACGGCATGTAGGTATTATGGCACTTTGTTACCTTTTGTGTCAGATAGAGCATCAATAAAAAGATGAATAAAGAATGAGTTGCAAATCACGATATTTCCTGGGACAGCTGTGCAATAACACGTGCATGATCAGTGGTGACTTTCGTAAGGAAAGTCCCCTAAAACACACCAAGTGAATGATTGGTGGTAAGAGCAACATGTTTGACATATTAAGATAAATAATGTTTGGCACTTTGACACGAAACATGAACCCGGGTTTGATAGTAAGCTGGGATGGTTGTCGTTTGCTTGGTATCCGCTAAAGCGTTCAAGTGGTCAACGTCCTAAAATGTAAAGCATACAGGTATTGCCACCGGGGTTGGGAATTTCGGATTTTACATAAAAGACACTTCCGTAGGGGCAACTGCGTAGTGGCGAAGAAAATGGCAGGGATTGTACGAATTGTTTCTGGTAATCGTCCCCACGAACAACATCGAGGGCACTTCTTTCTGAGTCACTTCGATTAAACATATCCCGAATGTCACCCGAGCATTCATCGTATCGCGTTCTCACGCACTGTCTAAATTAATACATCCACGTTCACCTGGTGTTGCTTAATCATCTCTAGAGGCCACTGGTCTTGATGCTTGTATTCATCAGGAAGCACAGCAATGTGCCCCGCATTGAATGATCTCATTTTGCCGGTCCATTGCTGACGAGTCTGAATGTTTTCAGGTACTCCCTTGTCCAGACTTCCAAAACAATTGTGTGATGTAATTTGTTTGATTCGAGTAAATAAATTAGATACCCCGAAACGTCTTTTTACCTGATCGCCAGCATCAGATACCAAGATGAGCAAATCATTTGTGCTCAGGACCAAACACTCCGCGTGTTCTGAGGTTACTGGGGCTAACGGACTAATGTTCAAGACTCTTTTAACCTCAACGAGCAGCTTGTGCATTGTCTAGTCATCTGGCGTTTGTTGTTCCGCAATATCTGTTATTACCTTTTGGGCGGACCAAATGAGGCGTTTCCAAAATCTGGCAAGAAGGCTAGAGTATGACGGCTTCAATTGCCAACAAACACTCTTCATATTGGCCAGTAATGAATACTGGCTAAGCCTCTGAGAATATTCTAAATGGAGAGGCCTGGGTTATAAACATGTCATCAGATGGATAAACCTTTTCTCTAGAGCTCGGCGTCTCTTAACGATTAAGGAGCCGAAGTAACCGTTTTCTGTTTCTGCTTAGAGCCAATGATCGTCAGCTGACCTGGTTGCTGAATGTTTTCCATTAGCAGTTTTATCAACGTGGCATTTCCCTTTATCCAGGAAATTGGCGAGTGGTCATCCTTTTCCATGTGGTTCCTTCGCTTACCATTCAAACCCTCTGGACCAGTGCTTCTGGGTGACTCACAGAAAGCTTGTTCCATTTGACCACGACAGTAATTCGCAGCCGAATCACAGAGAAAGTCTAATATTGCATTTTACCATCTTCCCTCTAACCTAACACAGTCTTCTTATTTTCAAAACTTTATTGTCCGTACGGTCCGGTAATCTTCCCTTTCAAGGATTTTTACCACTACCCCTTATTTTCTTACCTGGGGTTATATTTTTTCGCCGCCAGGGCTAAACAGTCCTCTCCGAACGTCTCTTTACAGTCATTGGATGCATCCCAAAATTCACTGTCGTATAGGTGTTTCACGCCTTATGCAGTCTTGCCCTCTGATGATCTACAGACGTTCACGGAGGCCGTCGCCCTATATTTTGCCTGAACAATTCGGAAATCATCCAACCAAAACGTTTTACTTACCGCCGTGGTTCTTTTTTGTTTCCCCAAGGACCGGTCAAGCTACAAATGGTCTTTGGGTGCGTCACATCCGGTGAGTACGTTCAATGGTGCAGACGGCATTTCAGCAAAGTTGATATCCATCATGTGAGTCTCTCTCTGGCCAATAGCCCCATCTATTCTGGCGGTCTGACTGGCAGTTCGTCGACCGTCAGCGACTCAGTGATGACGCTGACTGATCGTCCTCAATTGGCCAACGTCCTAGGTGCACCTTTGCCGATTTGGTTTCACAAACCTTGCAGATGTTGCTGACCATGGGCTTTGTTAGCTTCATTTGGTGATTCTAATCGTCCAGTGAATTACTCTAGTTTCAAGGTTGTGTCTGAACAACAGTCAACAAGGTCTAAAACCCTACTAGTTTTTTTGGACTCCAACACATCAGCCAGTACAGTTATTAATCGTAATGATCCGATTAGGTTCTTAATAAGCAAAGATGCTGTTTTGTCTGCTGGCAGCTAGGCTTTCCAAAGTTAGTTCAGTGGAGGATAATGGATAGAAAATGCACATTTCTGAGTTCTCCAGAAACTGCTTTGAGGCACGATCGAAATGTGACGACGAAGCAAATATGAACAAAAAGGCCAAATGCTAGGAGGAGCAAACAAGCAATAAAAAAGTGAGAAAAAGGAAGAAAATATGACAGAATGCTGCGTAGGTTTGGGGCTCAAATCACGGCTAATCAAAACGTCAAGGGAAATGGCTTCAGATAAAACGACAGCAGGCCCCAAGGCAAAGTTCATTTCTATGCATCACTGTGTAATATTGTAG
The DNA here is from genome assembly GCA_008360955.1 of Fasciolopsis buskii. Lineage (NCBI taxonomy): Eukaryota > Metazoa > Platyhelminthes > Trematoda > Plagiorchiida > Fasciolidae > Fasciolopsis > Fasciolopsis buskii. Next base: position 1,725 of record LUCM01007203.1, on the reverse strand, counting down.
ATTCCTATTCCTGGGGCGGGGTGCAATTTTCTGTCAGGAAAAAGTCCACGGATGGACTTACATTCTGCTGAGATATGAAAGGAAATCGCAGAGGAAAATCTACAATCAAACCGATTGATGAAGGTGATCGATGTACAGGGTGCTTTACGGGATAGTTCCAACGACCAGGAACATAGAGAGAGTACAAGATAATATGGAAGGGAAGAGCAATAATGAAATGAAATAAGGCGAGAACCATTACCGGCCAAATACATATGATGGCAAAAAACGGGTTAAGATCAGAAAATCATGTTCAGCACACATAAAGATGGAACAACAGATAAAGACGCACTATGGCGATATAGAAAAGAAAAGGCTTTGGGGTATATAAATACAAACGGTATAGAAATTTCTGGTGTACATGCGATTGGTTATGCTTCCTTTTACGGTCGCGAATGCATAAATCGCCGACCAAGGCTTAGCTCAGGATGTCAGTGGTTGAGGGGTGTCAAAATGGACGAGCAAACAGCTGCCGCTGAACATGATGCAGAACAATATTGGCAGTCTGCGTGGCTAACGGATAACTGAGGACACATTTTTTCGCTTATCGGCCGTGCGTCTCTAGGTTCGACTGCAGAATTCGTAGTTGATTGCGGGAAGTTTGAAAATGAGAGGCAACCTGTAGTCTACTAGCTCCGACGTTTGGGACAGCAAGACTCGATGTGTCCTGGAGGCCATTGTGTAACCGATGAGACCTTGGTGAAAGTTTGGTTCCCGAGAGCGGCATCCAAACTGCTTTGTATTGCGATTGATAGTGTTAGGTATCCGCTTGTGGTAGTGTGCGAGCAGCAGCCAAGCCATCATCAAAACAAGTGATTAAAACAGAACTATGTGGACGCTTTGTGGTGGCAGAGAAATTGTTTGGTTGCCCGGTTTGCGTTTGCTAGGGCCGTTAGTGGCTTTAAATATCGGGGATGGCAGCCCCCAAAAAAGGAAGAAAGAGAGAAGACCAATTTGGAATGTGTCCCAGCCGACGGCTGAGGTGAGCAGACAAGAGAATAAAAACGTTTGTACCTGGTAGGATGCGTGGGCAGTTTTGTAATGTCATGTGACTATTTCTGCTTGGTATTTGGGGGAACAAAATGGTAGAACATGAAGTGTGTGGTTAAGCCGACCAGAAAGGCTTCTTGGGGCGCATAAACTTACCTCTGCTCGCTAGGTGAACTGCTTAAGATACATTGCAAGTCACGGTGATAGAGTGGGTCGTTGTGACAATATTTTACCTGACCAGGGGTTTTTAATAATAATAATACTGTATATTTGTGCATTTGCGAGAGGCATGCGCATGGCAAGATCAAATTTTTTACAAGGATGATGCACATCAAATGTAGATGATAGAAGTAAAATGGGATAAGATGGTGGGAGCAATAATGAGTTATTGCAGAAGCTCACCGGAAGGTGAAATGAGAAGCCGCAAAGCAATAGAAGAATTACAAGCATGCCAGTGAAAAGCAAAAAAGCAGAAAACTCAACTTTTGAGACCGAGAAATAGTTTCCTGGGACTGTTTGCAATTAGCCGACTTAGAGTCATCCCGTGTTTAAGTGCACTAAATGTGCTTATTGCTGGCGCACAACATGGACGGAGCCTGGCAGTGGATGTTGGCATATGGCTAGAGGAACCAAACGTCGGAAGCGTTACGTAATGGACAGAAACGTTAAGCTGAAGGAACGACAAGCAGTGGAAAT
>LUCM01007200.1:13125-85150 GCA_008360955.1 Fasciolopsis buskii | reverse complement strand
AGCTACAAACAGAAACTATCCGAGGAACTAAGAACTTCGACGAGCAGCAATGTAGACGATCAGTGGGATCAAATTAAGCAGGCTATGCATTTGGCAGCAGATCTCGCCTGGCGTTCATCAAAGACACTGGATCTCGCAAGGGTCGCTGGGTCTAATGGAGCAAAAACGCCAGTTCCCTAACTGCAAGGAAGTGAATAAGATGTGTCGACAGTTGTAGCGTCAGTTGACGATAAGCCTTAAGAATGTTAGCGAAAACTGGTGGGTTAAGGTAGTCGAGGAGATGGAGGAAGCGGCCGCTTCAGGTGACAGTCAAAGACTGTCTAAGCTTTTACGCGACAGCGATGGGTGGTGAGCTTCGGTTTTTGAAGTCGTGTGGGATAGATAGGACTAGAGAGCTCATCCATGGTAGACAGGAGAAACTGGACCGTTGGACAGAGCATTTCCAGGATCAGTTTAGCTGGCCACATGCTAACGTATTTAGTCTGACGTCTTCAGCCGTGAATCCTTGATCCCCCAACGGAAGTGGAAGTGCAGTCGAATATTCGGCTTCTGAAGAAGGGAAAAGGAGCTGGTCCCGACGACCTTCCAACAATTCTCCTCCAATTGGGTGGGGAAGCTCTGGCGAAATCACTTACCTCCTTGCTTCCTGATATTTGGAACGAGGAGCGTATTCCGTTATCGTGGGGTGAGTCACCGATTACACCCATCTTCAAGAAGGGTACACGGAGTGACTGCAGCAATCATCGTGGGATTAGTCTACTTCCGATAGTTACTAAGGTATTAGCTTCGATAATGCTGCGTCGTTTGACACCGATTCGCGAGAGTAACATCCGGGAACAACAGGCCGGATTTCGTTCAGATTGAGGTTGGATCAGACAGATAGTCACTCTTCGACAATTAATCGAAAATGACAACACCACCGCAACTGTCCACGGTTCACCGCAATATCCTTCGGTGACTTTTGCCAACCACGAAGACGTGAGGTACCTACTTTACCTAAGTTCGCTGTACATTTTCTCATCCCACGTTTCCACGTCATCTGTTGGCCTCCACATGGCTTCTTCCATTCCTTAGGAGGAACGCAAAATGAGGCACGGTGTGGTAGACGAGTGTTCGCCACAAGCAAAAAGTGACCCAACCACAGCAGATACAAAGTTTCGTACGCTGATATAAGGTATTCTGAGAGCCGACACCTAGTCTTAGATTCCTGACATCCATATTTGCTCACCCGGTCACTCCATCCAATCCTAACCATACTACGCAAACATCGGTGGTCGAAAACCTCTAGTCACCGAACATCTCCGACATGCATAATCCATGTTTCGCAACCGCACAACAGAACTGGCCGCACTGCGGCGCAGTACACACGGCCTTTCAACTTCAGTGAAATATCAGGCCGACGCCACAATTGCTTCGGTCTAGCGTAAGACCCTCAAGCTCTGGATATACAAGTGTTTACATCCACCCCCGAGCTACCATCATCGGACACGCAGTTTCCAAGATAACTGAAACGGTCCACAATCATTAGTTCCTCTCCATCCAGCATCAAGTTCGGCGCTGCTGTCGTCCAGTCCTGTAACAGTACTTTGCACTTTGAAGGTGCAAAGCACATGCCGAACCGAGCAACCGATCTCGGCAGTCAATCTAGTGCCCGTTGTGCATGGCCTGCAGACTCGACCAGGCATACGACGTCATCTGCGCAATCTAGGTCGCACAGTCACTCAGATAAATTACTCCACTTTTTCTTGGAGGATCGTAATGAATTGGTATCATGGAAGTTAACAAAACTCCTGGGTAAATGTGAGCAGGTTCCGAAGTACCCGTTTTAATTGGAGACAGTACGGGTTTGTGAAAAGTGGTGAATCATGGATTTATCAGTTTTTTATCCTATTGTTTATTCTCTTCCGATTACCTAGTGCTCGCGAATCGGCTGTAGCCGGTTTTCTACCCTACTGGGTCCGTATTGACACATCTCTTATCTGTTACAAACCTTAGGTTTCTGACTCGCTTTTCATATATCCAAGGTCTTTAACTTCTTTGATCAGAAAGCTAGGCTCGGTTCAGTCAATCACGTAGTTATGTGACGCTTTCCTTCACTGACGAGGATGCTATTTCTCTTCTACACTCGTTGCACGCGAATAACCGAAGCCGAGTTCGGGCTTATGACGACTATTTATCGGCACGGTCGCCCAATTCCATCCCATATTTTCAAATTTTTAATTCACATGATTTTATAGATCGCCATATTCTGATACGAGAGTGGCGATATTTATATTTGCTCGACGGGGGTTATCTGACTTAGAATGTGCGAGCGATGTTATACTTCTGATTGAAGATGCATGGAAACTGCAGGTTTTTAGCGACCGTATGAATGACAGTGTAGGTATGCGTTGTACACTTTCGAAGTGTAGATTGTTGTATGGCTATTCGGGTCAAAGCTGACCATTGGTCACGCAAAGGAAGTAATTAGATAATTTCTTTTACCTGGATTATCGTATTACCGCTTGGTCCAATTTGCAATTACCAACCTGAGATACGCGTGGCTTGGAAGTGGCACTTGCTTACGATCAAGTTTTGAGTCTACTCAGCGGCAGTAAGATCAGTCCTGTCACAGAACTCATAAACATGTCCGTTGTTGGCAAATGTGCGACGACTGTCGGTGTTTAAATACTGGCGTTTTTGTCATATTGCTGTGACATGGCCGGAAAATCTGAATAACCCTAGATTTAGGTGTAGGACTGTTGTTTCAAGAATCGCTATATGAATAGATTGTGTTGATTGATTCATGCCCTGAGCATGCCCACGGGTCGCCTCCCCTGTTGTACGCTATTCTCTGAAGCAGGTAACGGATGGGAGCGGGGTCGAGGCGGTTAGTCTGTGTTATGGAGTAATGGCATGAAAACCTAATTTGGTCATCTAATTGCGATCCACCAGATCTCCCTACGTGACCTAATATAGTAAGTTGCGTGACTAGATGCCATAGTCATTTTCAGGAAGAGCGTCGTGTCCAACAGAGGGTTGCCAAATGGGTAAGTTGACCGGCGGTGTAAAAATTCGAACCCTAAATTATTTTCCATATTCTTTCGTTTCTCATAGGGTAATATGCGGTGGGGTAAGGTAACAATCAATATCGGAGCCCGTCAATGCAAGGTTGTTTATTGTAATGTCCGAGGTTGTAGATTTGTGGTATTTTACAATATAGAAGCGTCTGCCAGATGCTGATGGACATTTTTTTCAAATTGGTGTCCATCAGTGGAACTCGGACGAGTTATGATTTAAGGCTATTCACGTAGTCTTCGCCTTTTTGGTACTGCTGGAAAATAGAGATAAAGAGAGTACGTCTTCGTGAACCTTTCACTGCACAATACTTTACTTGTTTTTACTTATCATTGGTTATCTCCTGCTACACACATTTCGTCAATGGGGGAGATATCATCCAAGATTGTCATAGGAAACTCCATTCGGCCTATTCTGTCTGAAGTATCGCTCCGTAAAGCAACAAACTGAGGTATAGTGTTGGGAGCTAATGGCTGACTTCACTGTTTACGGTTAGTTTGCAAAGCGAGTGCTGATGACACCAAACACCATCTGGGGTTCGAGTCCAACCACTTATTAGGTATTAAACGTTATTAGTGCTTATCTCCATCATCAGACTAGAGGTATTAACTTGAATTAATCTTCCATCGCGGCAAAATCGTCGGAGGCCTTATATCGTTCTATGCCAGTCCAAGTTTCAGAATTACGGTCCCCACTCCTTTACCTACTGCGATGGGCTCTAGTGGCTGTGTAGCATGCCAGTCTGGTCGCCCATGCATGAAACATTTAATGAGAACAAAGGTATCTCCTTACTCACTTTGTTTTCACTCGGCGTTCACTTAGGAAGGACAAATCGGCGGATTTCCCTATTAAAATTTTCCGCCTAAGTGTATGCATGGTATTTTTCTGTCGGGCCCGATCTCCTTCCTAAAAATGACATACATTGAAGTTTTATTAATGAAGATAAAAGGTAAACCTCGTCATTAGCTGGGTGCGCACCGATTTTTTTGGAATCATTTGACTGGTTTTAGATAATTCACCCTGTCGAACTACTTTAGCATGTGTAGTTCAGCGGAATTGGACGTCGTCTGACGTCATGCGACATAAGCATTTTTCCGTCTCTTCAGTGAACCGTATGTTCTCGGAGTGCCTTATTTTGTTTAAACACTTGGTCACATTTTTATGGTAGTATCCTTTTCGCACTGTCTTGAAGTGCATACCTCAGCCACCCCGGGGTGAACGTGACAAATCCGGACGGAAAACGACAACGGTCTGCATCAGACGTAAACAAGGTACATTGAAATCATATCAGATAAGTTCGGTTACAAGATAAAGAAGTGACGTGGGACGAATCTACTCATAGTTACAACGGCTATTACATCCGGGTTATATTGTTTCGTCTGGTTTCTGAGTATACTTTGTTCTGCAAGCTTTACGTTGCTGTCCCCGAAAAGTCTTTAATAGGCTCCGCTTCATCCAAAAAAGTAGCGTCCAATCGGAAGGTGAATTTGAGGTAGTTCATTGCCGTCTCACAAAGTGACTGCATAATTCTTTTTGGGTAAAGTATATCCACAAGGTGAATAACAATAATGGTTTTCAATTGGAATTTCATGTTTCATAACCAATTCTAGTTGCTAGTGTTTCGCTGGCTCTGCGTTTACATCGCCAGAGACAAAGATTTTACCGATAGAATACCGTTATATATACATATATATTAATTATATATAATATGCATATATATATATATAAAACAACAGTAATGATTCCCCTTGCATAATAAGCCGTGTGCTTTGCTGTTGTTCAGCGGGTAGGTGTTTTAGATCCAGAAGACAACTTGTTTTAATCACTATTTGTAAACTTCGTTGACGGCTTATTGGGAATCCGGAGACTATTTTCCTCATCACAATAAAAGGTTTTCTCGCAATCGTACTGTGAGTCCTAAGACAATCTATTAAAAAATTATTCCGTGTTTTAATTGCTATTTTCAGCGATTAGACCGTTGAAATTGTCCTTCAGTTTCATTATGGTATATTTGCTAGCTTTAGGTGTGTTTTTGATACGGTTCTTTCTTTTATTACTATCTGTTTGGTTTTCTTGCTTAAGTTAAAATACATCACTGGTCGGCGGTGACCAAGCGGATAAGACCGTGGCGTTTGGACGTGAAGGTCGAGAGTTCAAATCACCCACCGGTCAACTTCCCACTTTTGACCGCGGCTTCTTTCCTGAAAAATGATGTGCTTTGTTATTTCAATAATAAGGGAAGTAAAAGATTAAGAAATAAGAGCTTATGAGCGCTTACCGTTGGATTATATGTTCTTTACTCCGGGTACTGTGGTTATAATTTTGTCAGCTGTTTATTACAAACTACTTTACCCATATTCTTTATGGAGAGGGTATATCCCATTGTTGCCCAGGGTCAGGGGATTGGCAACCATGACCTTGAAAAATGGAGTCGTACAGAGCCGCATGAGGTTCTTGTGACTCAGGTTTGATGACGAGCCGGGTTGAAGCAGAATATAAACGATTAGCGTGGTTCATCCGAATGATCTTGATATATAGGTTCGTTCTGAAGAAAATCATAAGTTATTAAATTACAAACCTCAAGAATGATCACTGAACCCTGACGTGCAACCTATAGATTAATGAGATCGCTTTTAGCCACTTCTTAGAGGGATAGTTGAACTTGGGATATTCGATAGGATAAAGGAATTTGTCGTACTGTGAGTTGACAATTTTGATTGTGATCCAAATTTTTCCAACCAAATTTGTGAAACTTTCATTTCCTGCCAAATTGTCTTTTTTCCCCTTATCAAATGAATTTATCTTGGCAACCAAGATCCCCCAAATTCGATCGAAGCAGTAATAATAATAACAATAATAATAGTAATAATAATAATAATAGTACAGTCTGCACTAAGATGGGCATAGCATAGTGTATCATAATTGAACAAAACCACCGGAACTACAATGTTTAGTTTTTTTGGTCAACGTGTAGGTTACTGTTCAACAGGGAGGCCTAATTTTTTATCAGATGTGTAGTGTCGGGTATAATGATTGTTGGGTTTGCTGATCTGTCCATTCCGATTTCATTGAACACTATATGGCGGAATCATTATAACATCGGTTGGTGTTGTCTTCCGTTATTTTCGGTTTTCACCCGAGCCATGTCATGGGTTTTTGTCATTTTCAGCTGGTTGAATAATACTCATCTGTGGATCGTTGATGCCACTCACATCAGTTCTTGCTTAAGCTGAATGGGCAGCAAGTTTTGGGGTCATGGTTTTCGGTAGCTCTTCGCGTTTGGTGGACCCTGGCGGCTAAGTGAGATGCCTGTTCCGTGCGTGGAGTATGTAACAAAAATGCTTTCGCTTATATTACTTTTAGAGCGAAACACCTATGATTCAACCCAAACCCCGTAAGAATAGGAGGATTTTGTAACAAAGACTGGTTAATATATTTCGAAAATTGCTCAGAAAAAACGTTATTTAGTTTTAAAGCTATGCATATGATGTCTTTTACTAAAACAGGGTTGCGTTTAAGCTTTAGGTGTTCTCCACAGTCAATTTAGATGAAAAGGAAACGCAGATGCCCTTTCTTTCCTTGTAGGTTGTTGTCATGGCTACAAATGCAATGCTTATGAATAAGTTTAAAGACCGACTCGGTAGAATGTTTCCTCTTTTTCAGGTGTATGAAATGACTACGACATTGGAGGCCGAACTGACCGTTGCAAACGAGCAAGTGGCCGATTCAAATGGAACTGGAAACGGTTCTGTTGGACCATGCACACCTGTAGCCGTTTCTCCTGAAATTGACTGCGAGTCACTTACCACAACAGACAAATCACAGTCACCGTTTTCCAATCCTACTGTCCAGGAGTCGGCGAATACAATGCATTCAGCTGCTTCACATGCTTTATATTACTTCAAACCTACCTCAGAGGTTTGTCTATTGTCGTACACACAAGGTGATTATGTCCTTTTGGTTGGCTCTTGTTGTCCGCCTGGTCGTCAGGGTTGTCCTCTTGGAGTGAATTTATCCACTGGAGCGATCGGTCTGTTCAACCTGAGCACCGGACGCCGCATTCCCCAATACCGTACATGGGTATTGCACAGGTAGGTCTCGATAGTTTGATCGTTTTTTTTATTATCCTTGCAAAAATATTAATGCGACTTTTTGCCCAAGCTTCACTCTATTTCTAGGATGTCTAGGAGCGTCGTGAACCAAGGTATACAATTTGTAATGTCTCTGAACCGGATTAACGCAAAGTCGGCTAAGGCATTCGTGTGAACACGAGCTTTTACTGAAAGCCTGATTTTTGTTTGTCCTGTCAACTGTGCTAAGGATGAGTTTTCTCATTCGAAAATTGAGATATTATACGAAAACTGATGCCTCTGTAACTAATTCGCATGTTGTATACAATGGAGTAAATTTTTATATTGGCATACACTGGCTTCGGTTCCCTTTTTAAACATCATTTCGCTTCAGCAGTTACGTCGACTTAATATTACGGGCGAATTGTTTCGCGTTGATGTTAGGATCTGGCAAAGTCGAACGTACGGTCGTCTCTACCGAACATTAAAAGGCGGACAGTGTTTGCAATATTCGGAATTTTTTTGGCGGTTTCTTGTTAATGCCTAATTTGCTCGGTGAAACTTGTTACATTTCTCGCTGGTTTTGAAAATAGTAGTTGATCCTAGATCAGTTTTCGTCTTCTTTGACATCCTGGTTGCCAAAATTGGTATTCGCATCCCGGACGTTTCAAGTTCAAGTTTCTCGAATAAATCCATGGTCAGAACCAACGATAACTCTCCTGTCAGCTATGCAGATGCGCTGATGATATCTTCTCGATTGGTGTCGAGATACTGGCAAACTGAACGCCGAACTTCGCAGTCGGAACTTCATCTCGCATGTTTACTTTCAATCCCGTCCATCACAGTCGGCCGAATCTGCTGCATTAATATGCGGGGCATAGGTCATTTGTTAATCGCAGCTTAATTCCCTTCCTTAGAACCTGTATCTTCTGATTGTACTCTAGGGGATCCACACTGATACGCTTCGGAATATTTGTGTTCACACTAGTCGTCATCGGAAGACGAATATTCACACGTACCAGCATGTTCTCGTTTGTCCTTGGTACTGGTCTCCCTGTCGTAGTATGATCTAAAATCTACGGTCGAGTTCTGTCTGCTGAGATTAGTGATATCATTTAGGAAGATGCCCTCCGGTGGTTCTGAAAGTGTGCGTTGGTTGTATATTATCCGTTAAAATAAGAGAAATTGATTAGCTTGTCGCCATTTTTACCGCGTTGCTAAAGCCCGAATTCTCCGATGGTGTGACTTGTCAGGACTTACTGCGTGCCAACTGCATGCAATGGTAACTGCTTTTGGATATACGATATAAATATATAAAACACGTGTATCATATATAATGCTGATACGTTTGTTTCATTCAAAACCGCATATATATCTTTATTCCTGGTGTGCGGCGATTATGCACAGTTGCATATACGGCCAGTAACCAACCATTCAGGGAACAAAATCAGTCCTGAGTCCTTTTGGAAAAATTCATAGATTCGGCCGGCTAGGGACCTTCGATTTCGTCACTTCGGAATGCTGGCCTACAGCAGAAAAATCTGAAAAAATCAATAATATCATGGATCCAGTTGGCCCCATACTATTGCCTCTAACAACATGAGCTCACTCTAATCACGACTGTCCATCAATTTGATAATTCTTTCTTTCTGCAATTCTTGGACGATCCAGGTAGCATTCTGCTTTGCCTTTAGGTCGAATGGGATTATTGGAAAACAGACTGCGACCATTACGGTGTTGAAGCACGACTCTCGTGGATTCGGTTCCTTCCAGTGCCGACCACTTTGTTCGCCGTTCTTTGTTCGACCCCCTCCCCTTTCCAGATGAGCTGCATTCATTGTCCTTTAAAAATAACTCAAAATAAAAGAAGGGAAAAAGACCAGTTGACGACTATAGCGTGCCAAGTTGGTTCTTGACGAGTTCGTTTCTCACGAGGCAGGCGGGATTAGTGTGGTGATTCAAAACCACAGCTGTTACTTTCTGACCCAGGATTCACGTGTTGCTGTAGTAAAGCTGCCGGAACTCCGAAGCTACAAAGTCGGCGGTGTCCAATATGAGCTTGGACGAGCCGGAAAAAACTGCGTGATAACCATACAACTCACATTTTTATTGCCTAACTTGTGATCCTCTGCATGAAGGGTCTTTAACACATGAAAAAGATTGGGTTGGCTTTTTCGAGGCTGGAGTCATTGGATAACTTCGGAAGCTTGTCTGGGTTGCCACAGCATGGTGAGCAAAGCTTGCAGATGTCACAACCATGGGATTGTATAATATTCTGGAACTGTAAGCGTACGCAGCATCACACGGTTTTTTTAAAGGCATACCTGCTGGATTTGCACTACAAAATCTGGGCTAAAAAACGTGAGCGTGCGGTAGCCAGTATTTCTATAGGAGCTAGTGAATTTAACATGCATAGCCATGCATTACCTGTAACTTTGCAGGCTTCACTGGTAGCAGTTGGACCGAGAGGCCTCGTCCACTCAGTTGGGAGTAATGGTCTTTGCATACAGGATATCATATTACGGAGGTTTTCTAAATCGTTACCATCAGCTTCGTTTAACTCGTTTGTCCATTGGTTTTCCCCAATGCAACAGATGCGTGCTGTAGTTTCTCGGAGTCATAGGTAAGAGTTTGATCTGAGGTGAAATGGCTTGAAGGTGCCCCATAGAAAACGACAATCGACTAACTCCACCCAGGTACCCCTTGTTTTATATAGGCCAAATAAACCCTTTTTGGTGCGCATGATACTGCATCATCTTCATCTTGTGTACAGTCCTTGATGTTTGTTTCCCTGTCAGTACCAGTTATTATTTGTGTATAATGAAAGCAGAATGGTTGATCTCTGGTGTTAAACGTTCGACCGGTTTCAGTTTCCAGTGGCTGCTCAAACGAAACTAACTATAATATATTCAGTAAATTCTAGGCTTGAGTTCTCGTTTTGGAGTGTCACTGATGGAAATTTTAGGATCTCAGACAACAGAAATACTTTTGGTGCCAATGGACAGTTAGCCGCTACTACTGTGGGAGTGTATCTATGCTCAACTTCATTCTATATCGAAGTAGGCCTGTTCGTATTTTCGTGAAATCGCCATTTTAACGGATTGCTTTTTCAGTTTAACGCAAATATACTCAAATGGTAGGCGAAGGATTTGCATTGGTATCTGCACGCCAACAGTGCACGCTACCTGACTGAACTGAGGTATGTTAACTTTGTTAATTGGTTCACTTACCGTTCAATATGCTCCAGTTGTGCTACTTCGATCTGTCCCTCGGAAAGCATGACAAGCAAACACATGTTCATGAAAATCAATAATAAGACCCGGGTAACCAGTTTAAATAGTTCCTGCATTTCCTAAGAAATCCTGTTTCATAAAATCCTAATTTCATATTGGTAATTGCCATTTTTCCCGGAAATTCTCCTTGTGAACCACCTGTCGTTGACCGTGACAACTCATTGTTATACGTGAATTGTTCAAAGCAGTCTTTGCTCCGCTGTCGATCGGTTTATAAATATGACGGATTCAGGGTCTTATCGTTGTCATTATACGTTTTTTTTAGCAAGAGACGAAAACTGAGCCCACCGCATATGACAAAAAGAGGCGATAAACCACAGGTCCTTTGCAAGTTTTGACAAGTTACTTGTAATTAGGGAGACACAGTTAGGTGGAGCTTTTATCGCCGTTTTCCCGTTGTTTCTGTAAAACAATCTTTTCGCTCCGTTGCTCACCATCTTTTTGGCAATATTGCTTCCTAAATACTCGTTGCAGCATAATTTTGTTTTCACCCTAAAGGTTATTCTTCAATTGCTTCGTTATAGATCAGATTCGAACTTTATTAATTAATTTTTTTTTCTAGCGTAAGAATCGCTTGATGCTCCAGTTACATCTCCAGCATCTCGATCAGATTCGTGCAATTCTTCAGTTTCTTGTTTATGCGAAAACAGTTCACCATTGTGAGTGAAAACAGGCCTGAACGTGGCTCCCTCCTTGCGAATTACGGTCTAGCAGGTGGACTACTAGTTCAGCTCAGTTGTTTTTACACTTATTAGTTTTGCACCGGTGTGCTCTGCTTTTGTTTGCTGCTTAACAGCACCAGCTGTTCATAAGAGAAAAAGAAGGAGGATTAGTAAAAGGTAGCCTCCAGAATAATAGCCTAATCGACTATACAGAAGAAGAAAGATTCCGGACTCAAGGACGCCAATGACTGCGACGTTATTCCATATAAGGAGAAGGGGGACCTCGTGGACCTCAAAATGAAGACTTAATTGTAGCGGCAAGAGATAATCTGCTGGTTGGGGATTTTATACCTAAGCATTTTCAAAGCGGTGAGATTGTTGTGCATCGCTGGACGAAATATGGATATCTATGACAGCGCTGGCCCGAACTAATAACAACACGATAGGTCGAATCTGTGCAGTTCAGTGCGTACAACCCTTGACTTTACAACAACCTGCCCTGGTTTTATTTGTCATCTCACAGTATCATCTGCTCAAACAGAAATAGTGAAGACCCACTGCGTAATAGTAAATTGAGGAACTATACACAGGACGTAGTGTTTCAAATGCAAGAATGCCGCTAACTGTAGCACTGAGCTCTGTCACCTATTTTCTTCAGCTGTCACTTAGTGGGATCACGTGGACCCCAACCCTGTAGTCTAATTATATTTACAGGTGCTAGTCCACTGGTTATGGTTTTTATATTTTTCCCCATATCATCAACTGGTCACCTCTATCCATCACCCAGTCACCAGCAGCTGCCGTGCAGAACAACGTATAGCGATTCAGTTATTCTGTGGGCATGTCCGGAACATGTCGCAGCCACCTTAACGTATTCTGATTCAGTGGCTGCCCTAAAGGTTAGACCCAAGGGCCCGGTTAGTACCTTACGCCTAATCTTTGAACTACTCGCGGAATCTCCCCATCATGTCCTACCAATATTACGAAGACAACGGTGTTCAAACACCGAAAGTCTTCGCATATCTTCTGCTGTAAACGGCCATGTTTCTGAGCCGTATAAAAGTACCGACTTCACTGCTGGTGCGTGTTCCGGACCTTTGATCAGTAACCGAATTTCACGTCAACAGCACAGATGCCTCAAGTTGGTGCATTTTACACGCATCCTCAACATACGTACACTACCGTTCAGACGACAGAGAAAAAGTTTCAACTTACTTGTGTCGTAATTCAGTATCACGACGTGAAACTTGCTGACTCAATGCCGCTGTTTCGCTTCTCACTTGTTGAGGGCAGCACCCGTCTCGTTATTCTACTTTTATTACTTCAGAAGAAAGACCAACGAATGTTTTGTATATGTACGTCGCCAGTTTATCTAATATTGGTGGCCTCCTTACGGCGTGAAATTAACGCTGCGCTAAATCCGCTACTGAAATCCAACGCTTCATCCACATATTACGCCCTGTATTTTCATTTTTCTGTTCCTCAGATCGATTAGTCGTTATGGCGGTGACTGTTTATTCGACGGTTTCAGTGGCACGCAATTTTCTTAGCTCGTTCGCGAGACGGAGACGAACAATTTGGTGTAAATAATCATTTTTTCGCATCCACGAGATCTAGTTTTTCACTCTTACTACACTCATTTACTGGGAAACATATTATGTTCATGTCAGTGGGGCCAGAGAAGTGCGATTGTTATTTCATTTCTCACCAGTTTTGTTCCGCTGTCATTTTCTCGCAAAAGAGATTGATTCAAGCAACTGACGTATGTTTATAAGTTCATTTTTTCTTTTTGTGTTAGTATCTACTATTATATGCTTTCTCTGCTTCTCCATTGATGTCATACGGAAATTTTCGCGCTGAGATCCATGGTTACCATTTTTACTCCTGTCTAATCGGTTGGTTTTCTTCTGTTTCGCCCATTTCATTGTTTCAGTTCTGTGCCGATGGTCGGGAGCCACCTTTCGTCCGTATTTTTCAGACAATCATTGTCGAATGCAGGCGGTGACGGGACGGTACTTATTATATGATTCTACATCTTCTGAGTTCTCATTTTACTTTCTTGTCAAGTTGCTTTTTCACGCTTTTAATTCTTGTCGGTTCATATGTACATCATAAGAAGTAATTTGCCTTTATGTACTGAGTGTTTGCTGGTGTTGCATTTCTGTCTTGTACCAGCTATTCATGCTTCAACTACCTGATCCTGTGTCTTTTTCGTTTTCTCCTCTGTTGGTGATTCTCAGCGTTCGTCGCATGAATGTCCAGCTCCCAGTTCCACTTTGAGTGATGAATGTGCTCCGTCAGCTCATCTAAATTATCACATGCTCGGCAACGGTCAGCAGGATTCATCGAATACGAAATGCGATACGCAAACGGATGCAGAACCTAATCCATCCTCGACCTTGTCCTCATGCCCGCCCGGTTCCATTTCAGCCAGTCTGCAATCATCCATAGTCAGTCCGTCCATCGCGCAACCAGAATGTGCAGCAGGATTTACGCGGACATCTAATTCTCTGCTCCTATTGCCTCATCCCCGTCCCCCGACTTCTTTGTCCGATCCTTCTAATTGTGATATGGCTATATCCGGTAGCATTGTCCAACCTCGACAAAATTCTCCCAATCTATCGAGTCCGAAGTCACGTGTCAGCGTCTACTTTCGTCCGACAAACGGTCCGGCCAGGGGAAGACAGTTATTCGTCATGCGACATGCAGAGCGAGTGGATATTTGTTTTGGAAGAGGTTGGGTGACACGTTATTTCGACAAAAAAGGTAGGTTGATGATTTGGTTGTGTTTATACTACGGGGACAGAATTTCTAACCGTGAAATAAAGTGTTACTGGCAAACTGAACTACTGCCCGTGTTTCTCAAGCGCCGCCCACTGCACTGGTTTGATTATGCACTGCGGCGCCCTGACAAGGGGCTCTGTCGATAGACGCGTCGTCCCGCACTTCGTTCGCAATGTAATTGATCTCTCCAATATCATCTGAAAAAACGGATCAGTGCCGCCGAGGGATTTGGCACACTTAGGTTTGAGAATGACCCGCAGCCACTGTTGCTGGAAGCAAAACTGAGTTGAAATTTCCACGGGTTCGTGTAAGAGAACACGAGTTGAAGCGTTGGCATTCAAAGTAAACATTCAGAAATTCAGAATATTATATATATATATGTATATTTAGTATTCTGAATATATATATATATATAATATTCTGAATTTCTGAATGTTTACTTTGAATGTCAACGCTTCAACTCGTGTTCTCTTACACGAACCCGTGGAAATTTCAACTCAGTTTTGCTTCCAGCAATAGTGGCTGCGGGTCATTCTCAAACCTAAGTGTGCCAAATCCCTCGGCGGCACTGATCCGTTTTTTCAGATGATATTGGAGAGATCAATTACATTGCGAACGAAGTGCGGGACGACGCGTCTATCGACAGAGCCCCTTGTCAGGGCGCCGCAGTGCATAATCAAACCAGTGCAGTGGGCGGCGCTTGAGAAACACGGGCAGTAGTTCAGTTTGCCAGTAACACTTTATTTCACGGTTAGAAATTCTGTCCTCGTAGTTTGTCTGGAGTCTTCACTGTAGACACCAATGATAGAATACTTCCAAGTCCCTTGTATCCTAGACTCGCAGTGACCAGGTTTTGCACCCATATGTCAACACGGAAGATCGCAATCTTCGTTCGGAGGTTCTTTTCACTTTAAATCCATCCACAGCAAACGTAGTAGTTGCAGAAACCTAATGCGTGCGTTTTCGATCCTTGTTCTAATTGCGTCGCTCGCTTGGCTATTCCGTTCAAAACTGATCCGGCTTATTTGAATGCAGATGCGTTTTTGACTTGCCAGCCGTTGATGAATTGTTGGCAAGCCGCCGGATCTGGGAAGGTCGAAAAATTTTTTATCTTAGCATTGCTCATGTATGGGCCGACTTTTGCCGCTTTGACATTGATTCGACCGGCAACCATGTGCACGATGACTGAGGACTCAAAGAACACAACAATGTCGTTCGAAAATTCCGGGTGTGAGGCAGACTGTTAGATTCATGTGGTCGCCTGGGTGGCCCATCAGCGCATTGGTTGTTGTCCAGTCGATAACTTAAGATCGGGGGAGGTGGACAGCCCTGACTCATCGCAAATTCTGGAGATTCCGCTCCGTACATTCGCATGTAAAATTATCGAATGGACTCTCCTAACAGTAAGTACTTGTCCAATAGTCCAACGAATAATAGAAATGAATCGAATTTCGTAATGTACCGATGGTCGCACAGGATCACCATGGCCCGTTAGGGGGAGAGCTGTATGCTACTGCTCGCGTCCTTGGGTTGCAGATAAGGGAACGGCTACCATCCAGGTAGGTTCACGCCCACCGAATAAGCCGCCGCGGACAAGCAGTGGCAGTACCGAAGACGTGGGTTTTCGCCTGTCAAGCGATCTTAAAAAACAACAAGAGCCCGCTGGTGGCACTGCGTCGTGGCAAGTGTGGTCCACTAACTTAATGGAGCCATTGCCCCTTGTCGTGTTCCACTGACCAGGCAAGGTTTTCTAGGAGAGGCGTATGAACCGATCAACTAGCCACCGGCTTGTCTGGAATGGTTCTGCTGCCTTGCAGAAAGCGCTTGTTTGCGCACAGGCTAGAGTTACATCCTTGGATAAAAAGGCCTACTTTGGACCGGGCGACCGAGTAGTACAACAGCCCACAACACACAACTGTAATTATGACTGATCTTCGCACGAACGTTTCTAGCTTTTCTCAGTTGCAAGAGCAACCTTCCACCAGACAACTTGTTCCTCGTGCATCCACAACGTATGTGTGTGAATCACATCTGTTTATAATTTAGATACCTTAGAAGTCTACATCGAGATGATATAGCTAAAATTTAGGGAAACTGGTGGATTGGACGTTGTTTTGTTTATTGTTCCAAATGAGTTTTCGTCTCCCCTGGCCCCAGCTAGGTTTAACTGTTTCTATTTGTTGGAATGACTTCTGCTGGCGCTTGGCCGGACAAAGCACAAGCAGTTATCCCTGATGCCTGCGGTCGTCAGGTCCCTGTTCATTCATCCGTTGAGCATTTTTGTATGCCCGGAGGGAGCCATCCTGTGTAGCTTTTCAGGCAGCGAAGCTAAGAAAGCCCTCACATCGTGTCAGATTGTGGTATCGTGGTGGATTGATATCAGGTGTTTCATTACACAATAGTTTTCCAAAAAATCGTTTTCATAAACTGGTAAAAATGATTTTTTATGAAGTTGTCTATTGTTCTTAGCTGAAGTATATTGACATAGCTCCCCACCCCCAAATACGGTTGGATTACTGAGCACAGTGAGCGTTTATTTAGTAAGCATAATTTGAACAATCACTTGCATGTTATTCAGCAAAGGGGACAGGCATCGATTCAAAACTCAGTTTTAATCACAGTGTTGCATGTCGGCAGGAAGCTTCATGCCCAGTTCCCAATATATCGTGCACACAATCTGTCAGATAGCAACCACTAATGCGTTTCTATTACAAGACTGCAATTTTGTTGTGCACAAAATGAACTCTAGACATTTCTCCCCCCTAAGTCATCTTATTTTGAAGCGATTGGTATGCGAAAAACCGTAATTGGTTGAACTCGTGCGTCAAATTATGTTGTCCCATGCACGCCCCACATTCGCTGGTACCTAAAACGTCTCATGGTTAGTATTCCTTTGAAAAATAATTAAAATTGTTCATTATGGTCACTCGCAGCACTGACGACTTGCATTCCCGATTCGTCTAATGTTACTACATTCGTATTTGTATTTGAGCTCCTACAATTTCAACTAAGGCTTTCCGATCTGAAAATATGTTGACCAGAGCGCTGCCGTAGGAGCACCATTCAGAATAGGCAAAATTGAAAATTTTTCGCGAATAGTCGTGCATACATAAACGTTCATTAACTACGAAGTGAGTTCAAAACTTCAGTGAGAATCTTCAACTTATCCGTCGGAATTCGGGTGGGATTTGATATCAACAAATCCCCGTATGCGAATGGAGGATTGGGATAAGTCGGATGCGGTTGGGCGGAATTTTATCCGCTGGTTTTAAGCAAGCGTCCGTCAGAAATCCTGTTAGCAAGAACAGGGATTTGGAAACTTCATTTTGAGACGCCCCCTCAGCAGCCTTCATATTGCACAGGAAAATCACAGAAATTCAGTAAAGCTAATAAGAAAGAACACTTTGTTGAATCCGACTTACTACCTCCATCTTATCAGATCAAACTGATGCAGCTTTCTTATTTGAAGGAAGAGATCTTGGTGCCTTCGAGCAACGGCATGCTTACTCTTAATAGCACACAAGGACTTCACTTGTCTGGATTTTGTCCGTCGGTTTTCCCATAGTGTAAAAGTCAGGAAACGGAGGTGGGGAATTGATTAAGATATATATGCATTCAATGAATATCGGATCCAAACTGAGTTGGAACCATATCGAGAAATCGATGTGACATGTGCTGTGTCCGAGGTGTATGCTTCTTGGTGTTTTCGATTGAGTGTATTACTTTTTGCCGATTTTTCGATCACCTTGGGTAGCCTTTCTCGAGCAAGTTTTAAAGTCAGATGATGCTGTTTAGAAACGAACGACTTTCCAGTGTGGTGTGTGGATGCCTACTTGTGTGTGCCTATAGCTTATTTCTTTGTGTGGTCTGACTGGCATCGGAATTTGTAAGCACACACGCACGTAACACTGAGACAGCTATTAGCTTTTAATCCAAAATCATTTGATTGCAAAACTTGGCCTGAGTAAGGTTAACCAAAGTTATCGGAACGCCGGGGATAGCTGTACTCAACCGAAAACGGCGTGTTTTGAATAGTGAAAACTTTCGTATATACCAAATGTTTTTACCAAGGTTAGAATGATGCGGATTATGAAACAGTGCCATCGGCATGCTGAGACAGGCAGACAGGAGGGGTTATCACGTAAGCCACTAAAATAAATTTTGAAACGAAGCGGTGATAGAGCAATACCTTGTAGCACGCCGGAGCTGATACGTGACGCTGCTGATTGTCTTTATAGATTCGACGAACTGATACCATTGGGAGAAGTAGTCATTTTCAGCCATACGAGATTACGGGTGGAGACAACCAAGTGGTTTCAACTTACTAAGTATGAGGGAATGGCGCGCGGAGTCAAAGGTTAATGAACAACGTACAAAAACTTCATTCACTTATTTCTTCCTGTCGTTGAAACACTTACAGAAAAAATTGAGAAGATCGCACCTAATGAATGACAATTTTGCTTGCGAGTGAAATGATAAAACTCAGCGGGTTTTGGGGCGGTGTTCCGGGGTAACAAGCAGGAGGTCTGTGTTTCTGCGAGAAGTATTTGCAAGCGTCCTGATCTGAAACGTGAGGAGTGGAAAGAAAATCCACGAGCCAAACCCACTAAGCGTATCAGCCAACCTCAACGTTTACAGTCAGAATCAAGATGGCGGCGCACAGCCAACTGACACTGACAGTTGCCAAAAATTGAAGATTTGACTACTGCATGGATGGTTGCTACGACACCCAGCGTCTTCATTGCTGCTCTCCCTTTCGTTTCTGCCGCCATTTACGTACCAGTTGGGTTTTCGTGAACATTGAGAACAAACAAGAGCATCAACTGATGAAGGAAAATTCGTCGTTCCTTTGATGCTAGCCGATAAAGATAACGAAAAATCCGAGGAGAATTTCTGTAAGGTGTCGCCATTTTGGCCGAACAATGTTCCCAACGAATATACGAATAAAAAGAGCGTTGAGAATAGGTGGATCGGTCGACTGGAAATTGTTTGTGCTATGAAGGCCCGTGTGAATTTAAGCGCAATGCCAGTCAGGGACAAATTCTAGTGTCAATTTAGGATCGATTTTAATCGGCTTCGTTGTAGGCTGTGGCACCATTCAATCGACGGGTGCAGGGTAGGTTTGTTGATCGGTGGCTATACCACTAACCTTTGACCACCGAAATGATAATTCAGACATGCTCGTTACCAGTACATCTGGCCATCTTCCTCTATCGCATAAGACTTACCGGAGCAGAAAAGCCCATGTCCTTATACTATTGGCGGGCCCTGTGCGTCACATCCTAATACCAAGAGTAAGATTGCATCGTTTTGAACAGGGAACACTTTCCAGTAATTGTAATTCAGATTCTAAGATGCCCCCATGGAGATGTTCTTCCAACACCTCCGATGGACTAGGCAGATTTTGCATATGCCTGCTCGTCATCCTCATTCCCATGATCTTTTTATACGTGCAGGGCGCAGTGGGTAACAGCAACTAGCAACCAAACTATAGTTTCGGGTGGGGGTATGTCGGTGTTGGATTCATTCATAGCCTCGTTTGATGCTACCCACTTCACATGTTGTGGTCACAGCGATGATGACTGCCGTCGGTATGAAACAGAGATGCGTCTCAGAACATAAGGTCGCTAGTACAAATGCTGAGCACGTACCGTATTCTTGCCCGGAACTTGGCACCCGAAAACTCAAAACACCCAGTAGACATCAGAGCGCATTTGGTCGAAATAAAATAGAAATGTGTTCTTTTTTCTTAACCGTCCACCTGTCGTGCGCAATATTTCCGTAACTTGTCCGTCGCTGTGATTATTCTGTAGTTTTCAACGTAATCAGTGTCACAGTCGTCTTTCTGCCTTTGCAGTTTTCTCTTAAATCAAACCTTTTTGTTCCTCCAACCTTTTTCACCAAACTCCAACACATTTGTAGGTGTTTATCGTCGTTCGAACTTGAATTTACCGGCCTGGCTTCCACCACGTGCGGACTATTTGGATTATGTATTAGATTCACCCATCACTCAAGTTGGATTGTTCGTATCCGCGGAAACTGGACGCGCGCTGGCCGAGGCCGGAGTACAGTTCACTGTCTGCTACAGTTCCCCTTCCCTACGATGCGTCCAAACGGCATGTGAATTGCTTCGTGCTATGGGTCGGGTATGTGAACTCTATCATTTCATGTCCAACACGCGTATTGCTTTCGGACTGGATAGTCGATGATTCAGACAGTCAGTTGAATACGCGCCGAAATCAAACACAGTCACTCACTTGAATGTCAATTCATTAATAAAAGATTCACGAGGTTCTTACTCAGCACGGTGAATCACAAAAAAATCCGCTACAGGGAATGGATGAGAATCTACATCATTGGACATGGAAACTTTATTGATGAATATTTCAAAATAGAAGGCAACAAAATTATTGAGACACTTTGGCCGTGCCTAAAACGTGATCGTGTTTGTGCTTCTCGGAGTTGTGCAATGGTTTGCTAAGGTTAAATGGGTGACCACGTGTGATCGGGTATTTTTCGTGAGCTTATCGACCAGTCTATTAATACCACATAAGCAGCGTTATCCTGTTCTTTGTTTTTTTGTCCCGTCTGAACAGACAGCAGACTTTCATATGAAAACGGGTGTCACTATTTAAGCAATAGTGCGTTTGTAACTTACATACTGTAGTCCACATTGGGATGTGACAGATTCGGCGCCAACCTGCCACTCACTGTCCGCCGTTATTTTCAATTTTACCAAACCGGAGCGCTTTGATCGAAATTATACAGCTTCCGCTTATCCGTTTCAAATCCAACGCAACGATTGCTGTGAAGGAATTCAAAACAAAAAGTGACTTGGCAATTTGACAGTGAACTGCACAAAGCACAATACACGATTCAAACTCTTTACTTAAATGCGTAGAAATGAAGCGACTAGTTTTTTTGCTCCGGCGGCGAATTCACGAATGACCGAAACGATCCGGAAGTTACGTGTTTTGGGGACGCCAATGGAAGGGTTCACATGGCTTCTGCACGAAAACCAAGCGCTGCCCACCTGAAACGTAGTTCATTTTTCGTGGAATGGACTTCTGTAGTCTTGATATCAATCCGATTGGGAAGCTCAGCGTTTGTTGACCAGAGAAGTGCACTCGAAAACAGGGCACATACTTGTTACGCTAGTCAGAGGCCATTTCCAGCTCAAATTATACAACTCTTATTGCTGCAGTTCGCAAAGCTACTTATGTGTAGAGACTTTCTAGTCCAGTTATGTTAAATCACGTCCAGTGGAAGTCAAAAGAACATGTTAAGGAAATGAATTTGTATTAGTGATCTTTCATCGATTTGTTTTACTGCACT
Source organism: Fasciolopsis buskii (assembly GCA_008360955.1). Taxonomy (NCBI): domain Eukaryota; kingdom Metazoa; phylum Platyhelminthes; class Trematoda; order Plagiorchiida; family Fasciolidae; genus Fasciolopsis; species Fasciolopsis buskii. The sequence goes on along the minus strand of LUCM01007200.1, from coordinate 63,949 downwards.
TGGTTTGAATACCTACCTGAATGGAGCCTTTGCAATAACGTTCATTGCACTTATTGATGTTGTACTTCCTTTTCCTCAATCTCCGTGAGCTCAGTTATCACTGCATCAGGAATGGCCGCCGTAGTATTCCAATTGCTTTAATCGAACTGAAAATTTCAAATGTTTTTGTGATTCTAGGTGACCTGGATGGATCGGTCTGTGGGCTCCAAGATTGCCACGTCTTCCCGCATTATTCGGTGCCGAATTCATAATATGTACAGCTAATCGCACGTAGAGATGGGAAAAGTGGACCTCTAGCTGTTGCGCACGTTTTATTGATACCGATTATGGTTTCTTTTTCTATCGAGTAGTGTTCCGTCTGTGGGCCTAATCGTACAATGTACTGTGTTCAGCGTGATGCACAACAATGATATGTAATTGAACTCAATGCGTTCAGGAAGGCAGTTCGTTCATAAGCTAATGGCCGCACTTCAGTTATTTCTGTTAAGAAGATTGTCGCAGAATAAATAGGAATCAGTTCGGTTCATGCATCTTGTGATTAGTTCAAGTTTTTGAGGCTTTGTGATCACCGAGCTTGACGTTTAGACCACAAACATCTCATCACTAGCCTGGGTAACATCTTCAGTGTCAATAGTTGTCCTTATTCGATTATCCATATTTCCAGTACATAACTAGCCTATTGAGAGCGTCTGGTGAGCGATATCTATGTTTTTGATTCGAACGGTCGAATTCTGGTCGAGGAGTCGCCTTGAGTTGTTTTAGATGGTTCGGTCGTGTTTTTTTTTCAAATCGGCTGCTTTTCTGTGCTTTTTTTGCACATGTTGGGTGGTGCTACAGCAGGGAATGCGGTTCCTCGGACAGGGACTTGAGTAGAAGTATGGGGAAGTTAGTTTTAGTTTTGACATCGTTTCGCCTTTCCTGGTGTTGGCGCAAGAGATTAGGATTGTCGTCCGTTAGAGACTAAGTCACTGGCGTGACTGCCATGTCGGCTTTCTGCACAACTAGTTTTCCGTAAAGGCCATGACGAATAATAGCAAAGCACATCAAATTGTCTGACTTGGGAACACTGTTACTTGCCGTTGGTTGTTTTTTTCCTCCACTTAACCAGTTTCTGCAAGATTTTGCTTCATTGTTGCTGCGTTGACTTGCTTGCTTTCACGCCGGTGTAATATGTGTATGTGTCTTTCTTAAAAATACAGCAACCTTTTTCTGTTTGATGTTTACTTTTTCTGTTGAATGTATGTTAGGTGTCATTAAACGTTTACGGTAGGCAGTCACTTCTCTTTAGGAAACGGCCTCATCTCATGATTCTGAATAGATTCATGAAATGTCATTTCATCATTGCATATTGCTTAAAGGAAATAAAATCGACTGAATTACAACGGATTCCGACTAGTTTCAATCTCGATTTCCCAAAAGAAATTGTATTCTGTTTTGGAAATACAGTGAACAGCAGATTTCGAAGTTAGACCAGTTTGTAGCGATTTGTCTGGCAGACCAGCTAGTCCTAATGATTTGATAGGTCGTACGAAGGCTTACTAAGTATTCTCCCTCCGGTTAACTTTTTCAGGCTGAAGGTTTTAGTTTTGCTATATTTCTTGATCATCATAACCGCGTTTTACGGTTTTTGGCGCAGCCGAATGTTCTCCGAATGCGCTGGTAACATTTCATACTTTTCACTTTATGCCATTAATTTTGACACAAATAAATAGTGCCCTTTTTGCATCTGAGTTCTCTGTGGGTCTCGGATGGTATTCACGTTGTATTATGAAACGAAAGGAATATCAGAAAAAAGTCATATATATATATATATATAATATATATGCGCGTGCATATGGTCTCTCGCCTAGTTTAATTTTGAATAAGGGCGACCCCTGCGCATTTCAGCCAGTATCCGATGGTCGGCCGGGAAGTGGTAGAGCATGTCTCATTTCATCGGCGATTATCTTACTGGGGTAAAATGTGCTGCATCGATGACCCTTGTTCTTTTTGCCTCATGCAACCTGATATTTTTCTTTCCTGTCCTTGCATCGGAATGGAAAGTCGAAGTTTCGCATTATTGGCCGATGCACGAAAATCATGCAATACTGTTTTTGCCGAAACCTATCTCGATAGGCTGACATATTTCACGCAGTTACTAAATATTTGTTTTTACCCGTTTCCCAGGGAAGTCTTCAATTTAATCTGCAACCAAAGAGGAGTTCTTTTCTTGTTCGTCCTTTGTTATTCACACGACCGACTTGGCATTGTACAAGTGGTTGCCTCCCAGTCAATGAGCGTTTTTATACACTAAGAGAAGGAACTTTTCCAGCTTGTTCATACCCGATGCGTCTAAGCTGTTGATTGCAAAACTTGATGGTTAATCTGGCCTTGATCCACAAGTATAGATTCATCCTTTTTGGGATTAGCCTTTGTTTGAATAAGGGCAATGCCGTGGCTTATTAGCTTGACGGGTACGGTTAGGTATTCTCATTGATGTGCTCCTCATGTTCACTCTATTGTTTACTTTCAATTTTTATAAAAGTTGTAACCTCACGCGCACTCGTGCAGTTTTATTAGCAAGCAGATAAAGATATCCGAAATAAGCTTGTCTGCCGTAGAGCGTTTCAATCAGTGACCTTGGTGAATCCAATAAAACGCTCTTGAATACTGAAATCTGTTTGATTGCTGCTGCAATAGGGATTAAATTCAAGGCAACGTGGGTGTCGGAATTTTTTACTTCAGCTAAAATGTCTAGAGTTTCACGGGCGCTTTGGCAGCCTGTTTACTTCAGGGCTGATCGTGAAGTGAAATGACTCAAAGTTAACGCAATTGCAAACGTTTGCGGCAACTGCAACAAATAACTTGGTAGCCAGAGCTGCTTTCAAGATTAAAACGCACAATGATAAATTTGAAGACTGAAACAGGGATAAGAATAAGACACAGACTGATTTCATTTTCATAGTTCTGTGAGCACTGAACTGCCAACTTCCGACCTGGGCTACAAAACACACCAGATTTCGAAATCGTTGAAAATGACTGATTACAAATTTTATTGTCGAGGATTGAGTTTTGTGTTTAAATTTTATTAAAAAGGGCAATGGATGGTCACTAATATCTATTAATATTTCATGGCTAAATAATTCACTGGGATTCACTGTGCCAAAAATTCAAGGAAGAGTGGAACCCAGTTTCACATTTTCGGACTTTTTTTTCCAAATTCTAAATCGTTGTGTCTTCGCAGTTTACATTTCTTCTTCCAATTCTCATAACCTTATTTGTTCACAGCCCGAGCTTCTTGTTCGAATTGAACCACATCTGTTCGAATGGTTTGGTTGGTATGGGAACTGCGCTCCACGTATGATGAGCCCTCATGATCTGCGTGCATGTGGCTATCAGGTTGATGTGACGTACCGACCTCTCAGTTCCAGTGCAGATTTCGACCCGGAAGAGACCATTTCGAATTATTATGAACGCACTGGTGGTTTGACTAAACGAATATTAAGTCAACATAAATCAAAAGGTCAGTTTTACTCCTTGTATTTTTGATTTTTCCTGATTTCTTTTCCATCATTCGGAAGAGTTCGGTGTGGAGATGCGTCATATATGGTCTGCATCAATCCAATAAATCTTAATACAATTAGTTAGGACTTTCTGCCCATCGTCGACAAAATCTACTTTAACTAAAATGAATGAATTTCGTAATACCCCACATTTGATTAGGGTAAGGAGAAGTCATCAGCCGGGCTTTATGCAATACGTGACCAAGAATTAACTCTTGTTTTCGCTATTCCTGTATCCGGTGATCTGTTCAAGTATATCGATTCAGTCAGCGTCTGGTGACGCTTTAAGTTTTGACCTTAGGCCATCTCCCGTGGGTTCTAAATGCACGTCGACACCTCAGACCGTAACTGTTGGATTGATCAAACAGTGTGTTGCTGCCTCATGTTAATTTCGTGTGACGCGATTCCAGTGTCACTTGATTCAGAGCATGAATTGGGCGCACTTGTGGTCTTTAATCATAATTCCACAATCATGTGACTGTCGGGCAACGCGTTATTGGATGTGCGAGAATCGTAACTGGGGCTCTTATTAAATTTATCTTAAGAAGTAGATGTCATATTGGCAACAGGGAAAGAACAAGTGTCGTTTGTACTCAGGAGCTGTGCCCAATTTCTGATGACACTCATACGGGTGATTTGTTGCAAAATTGGGACATCTACCAGCCAGTAGAGGTATATCCAAGGTAAAAAATTCACATTTATAAATAACACTGAAACGAAGAATAGCTCTGAGAATAAGCATTTTAAATCAAGTTGGTAAATTTACCCTCTGAAGTGCCCTGATATTGTCGAGGCCTCGATCGTCTCCTCATCCCACCAGTTGTGTCAAGGACTGTCTTACTCTGATAATGCGAGCATCTCTGAGTAATTGAATCATGCCCATGTAATGTTTTCTCACGCCTACTTCTACGTAGCCAACTCCGATTAAGCAAACAGAATGGCAATACAACAGTAAGTGAGCCGAGTTGCGGTGCACTTGTACTGGACTCTTTTGCGTGATTTAACTAGGTAGGACAACAGAAATTACCCGGCACTTTTATACCCTGATTGATAAGGGAAATGTTCTGCCTTTTACTCCTTAGGGTGAATCGCTGTTAGTTTCTCATTCTTTCCCTGGATTTCACCATCAGCTGCATCTGATCTCAACTCTTCACCGACAGATGTTTGCATTCTGATAGTTGCGCACGCGTCATCGTTGGATACATGCACTCATCACCTTGTGCACCACGGATTTCGTAACTGCATATCATCTGCAGAATTTCATCACCGCACATCTGGCGTCCCATACTGTGGCTTAGTAGTTGCACAGGAAAATCGACGGTGGTCATTGGTCAATCCACCCATCCCGAACGTGTGTTCCTACTCGCCCAATCCGGATTTCGATTGGCGTCAACTACTGAGCCCTACGTTATGTGGATTTCCGATAAAATAACTGCTCTGTTTGTATCATAAATATATATATATATATATGTATGCATACTTATGATGTTGTTTATTGCAACACTGCTATATACCAAAAACCTTCTATAGGACCGCCGTGAAATTCGTGCACACACTAAGAGACCATGCTTACACATTGGCGTTCGACTTTTCCCACAGTTATCATGTGAATCATCCATCAGTTCATTTTCTCACTTTCACAGTTTATTTCTTCATTTTTTCCTTGTGTTTTATGTACAATTTTGCAATCCGTGACCCGTCATGATTACGCCTCTGTCTGTCGGATTTACTCGTAGCGCACGTCACTCTTGTACGATTTCCTGTCTTGAAATACAGTTCCAATCCTCCCACTTTTGTGATTCCTTCGTTTCAGAATTTCAGACTCATCCTGATTCACGTTGACTGACCAAAAGAATCGGAATTTAATCGTGTTTTGTTTTGTTGGTCCTCCTCGGCCGCACACTACTTTTTTCTGGTTTTACTTTTTCTTGCTGGTGCGGTAACTTGACTCCAACATGTAGACGGCTGTTTCCACACCCTTGGGTTTGTTTTAGATTTCCCCCCGTTTCCGTGTGGCTGTTGATCTAGTGTTGCCTAGCCGTAAAGTAGGAGCCTTCTTTCCCTTTCAATTCATCTGTTTTGTCCAAACGAAGCAAACTGCTGAATTCAAGATCGTACCGTGTCTGCATCGCTTACGTTTTCTTGTCAGAGGCTCGCCAATCTGGATTCAGATACAGCTTTATGTCATCCGTTTTGTTCTAACTTCATCATTGTATACTCTTCCCACTCTCCCTCTTTTATTACATGTCGTTTCGTTCCAAAATCCGGTGCTTCCAATCCCTTGAAATACTATTTCGAAATTGGCTTTCTTTTTTCCGGTTATCATCCTCAGTAATGTGTGTGTGCCTAAATCCTCTGAATTTCCATGTTTATCGCCTTTCCTGATTCTTCACTGTTGGTCCCTTAGTTTTTGGGTTTTATCAGCAGATTTATACTTCCGTTTGATTCTGTGCATAAGCCACCTATATTTTCGGTACTCAGGTTTCGAATTCCTCACCGTAGTGTTTCATCTGATCGTTTTTTGAATGTTTTGGTATTCAGTTGGCAGCTGTTCTTACCTGCATTCTGGTCAATATTTCGACTCGCTTTTTAGAGTTAAGCAACGCATGTTTCGCCAGATGATATCTGTAAAGTGCAGCGAACTACGGTTCCAGTGAAAACCAGTGTGTAGATGGGCAGAGAAAGACCGAGTGTCGCTTTTTTCAGTTTATGCCTATTGTTCTGTCATACTGCTTCATCTAACCCAGCTGGATTGGAAAAATAAAATCCCAACACCACGGTCTTTCGATAAATAGCTTAGGATTAACTCATCTTTGGGGGAGTACTTCTCAACTGTTTTCCGTCAATTAGACAGCTGTGCTAGTGGTCAGCGATTTCTAACGAAAGAAAAATTGTTTTCCTCGAGTTTTGAGCTACAATCTAGACATCGTCCACGCATTCGTGTTTTCTCCTAGTTGAGTTTTGGTTCTTTTGCTATTAGATATCTTTTTCCCGTTGTTTTATCCTGGTGCAATGCCTAATTTAGTTTGGATAACGTATGCATGACCCGATCATATCGGATTATGAATGAGGTTATATGACGCGCTCAACGTCTAATTGCTCCAAACCTGATTACTTCTTGCAAATTATGGTGGTGAAAAACATTTTTCTGTCTTCCTTTTTTGTTTTCAGTGCCCTCCATGCGTGCACCATATTCCGTTGAGGAACTAAGTATTGTCCATTCACTGGTTGGGTATGGTTAAGTTCCACCAACTTTTTGTTGGACCTTCGAATATGGTCCCGCTAGAATTTGAAAGATCTACCTTTGCTATTTTCATTTCTATCGTTTTGTTCTAAAAGATCGGCTAATCAGGTCCACCTCTGCTTTTTTTTCAATGACAATAGAACGATGTTGTAGCTCCATAGAGCAGTTGGTGGTACTATACCTAGATTTTTGTTTTCTTCATCGTAACGATCCATCGAAATCTCTTAGATTTCCGGGACGACATCTTTCTCACATTTCCTTTGGATTTCATCGACATATAAAAATCCAAGCATCCTTTTGGCGAAGGTTTTTTTTAATAGAATTACAGGGTATTTGCTTCTGTCTATCATATGAATTTTACCTCTCGTGGTCTTTAAATTGCTAATACTTCGTCAGCAGCATTTCGCAACTTGTTTGTATTTTTAGGACACATTTGCCTACCAAATTTCACAAAAATTGGTTGTTCAGTTTTTCCGTCAGGTAGCATCTTTCAAATCCACAGTAACGGCAAGGAAACCCGATCTTCAGCATGGAAGAAGTAATTTTCACCTAGAGATTCTCTCGTTTTAATTATTCGTTGATTTCTTCCAATCGTCAACATTATACCTACCCTTTGGTCCCGCAAATTTTCAGCGTGTGCCACATTTCATTCAAGGTCCATTTGGAAATTCTTTGACTCAGACAGACGTCGTGTTTATCCCTGTGATTCAGTTAAAATTTCCTTGTTCGCCTTTTTTTTGAAACTTAAGTAAAAATGACTGGTTTGACGCCCAGTCAAGATTCTTCTGGTCATTTTTGGAACGTTTCCAGGATGTCGTTTGTAGATGTGTTGTCAATAAAATTGTTGTTTGGATATTCACATATCCGAACAAAACCAGAGCACCTTCATGCGAGGTGAACTATCATGTAAACTAAACTGATCTCAAAGTGTATCAGACAATACATGATACTTGCTCACGGATGAATAGATATTTGGAATCGAAATGAAAAAAGGAATAAAGAGCAATGTACATTCTCTGCTTTGTTATGCGCATGACTTATTTCTCCATGACGGAGAGAAAAGCGAATAAAACGAAGCTTTTTTGGTGTAATAGATGAAACAGGTCGACTTTGTAAAACATTTGTCCGGTCACCGGTGCAATCGCATACATTGGCGATTTGTTTGTAAGTGTTATACTGCTAGGTTGTGTAGCGCGATGCATGCATGCACAAGCGCCGCATTCAACAATCCAGTCGGCAGGACAAAACTTGGGGTCCATAACCCATTTGATCATTCAGAATAAAGCCACACATCCTTGGCTTCCATTTTACCTTCCATAGATTCAGGTGAGCATTGAGCTGAATACATCGCACGCCATCCGTGATCTGGTTTTAACCATCTAGATTGACTGTGAACCCGATGGACAATGCCCGGCATTTGCGCTCTCTTACGTGAGAACACTCCTTTCACACGAAGGATGTGAGTGGGACTTTCTCAACAGAAGCTGCTTAAAACGCGCGGTCTTTTGAGATGGTTTCTAAAGGCGTTCAAGGCAAGTAGCCATTTCGTGTTTTGAAAATGGCCACTGTGCTTCAACTGAGGCGCTGTCAGTTAAAGTGCATATGCTCGCCTGCAGCTAACTCAGTCGCAATATTCATCGAATAAAAGCACAATCTGAAAGCGAATTCACAGTTAAAACTCACTATCATGTGGTGAATGCCCGGGGTTTGCATCTTTGTTTAGCGAACGTCCACCAAATTTGAGGGAAGCTTATGGTGAGGTTAAGTTGTTGGGGCCCTTTACTACGGGCTTGGAAAGTAGACGTAAACTGTTTTTTTGAAGAATATTGTACTGCAAACCGAATAGCTGGATTAGTATCCACCCACCTTTAGGATTATCATAAGCATTATCAGGCCATGTGGAGAAAAGGAAAAATATTCAGGTAAATGCTAAATGATGGCGCGTATAACTGTCATGTGGATATCTTGTCTGAAAAGCCATGAGCAAATATTTTGTCACTTGTTGTTTCGTCCAACGCATTCTCCGTCAGGTGGTCATCGATCAAATGGTGTATGAACCTCTCGCTTGCTTTGCAGCCCCATGTGTCCGACGTACATGCTGTGTTTCATTTCAGTGTGGCCTCGTGGTTTAGGTAAGATACGCCAGTAGGTTTTAGTCCACCCATGTTCTTCAAGGTTTCAGAACTAGCAGAATTAAGTATGGCGATACACTAACCTCTTATTTTCAAGGATAGCATTACAGTGACGTATATGGTGTAAAATATTTGACTCAGTATTTGAGGAATGATACATGAAATGTTTACACTGGCGCAGTTCTCTTATTTTTTTTGAACTAGCACTACCAACTTCGATTATTGCGATTTCCTATGGTGCGTGACGCCTGATTTCCTTCGGTTTCCAAAGCAACAGCACACAGCAAGAAAAAATCTGCTTTGATCACAAACCAATGTATGTACTTAAAATCGAATAATCGTTCACAGCCGATGCTGAAAACATTCACACGATCCAGAAATGCACACATCGGTTTTTGTCCGTTTATTATACAAAAGTTGAAAATATTTAGCCGATACCACTTCCGTATTTTGCATTTCGGTAGTACCAGACGATTATTGTCGTTCTGCAGTATGCAAGATCCAATGTACGCTGTTAAAATGGCTTTCCAATACAAAACGGATGCACATCACCAAGATGAAATTTAGACTACTGACTGGTCAGTTTATTCCCTTAGTGCTCCGGAACAATAACCGGTTGCCAGTGAAATGCGCTGTTCACCGGTGCATGGTTGACTTAACTGATCCAAGAAATCCACCTGCGTCTCGATATACAAGCCAAGGATTTGCTTCCGTTCTTGCACATGCAAATATTGCCTCCAGAATAACTAAAGAAGGGCAGTCAATGGTGTGCTGTGATTTTCGCGAATCGTTACAGATCTGTGTATTCGTCGAAAATGTTCGAATTGATTTTCTTCGGCGTTTATGATTACATCATTCCGCTAATCGTTTGAAGTGTTATAATTTACTGGACATCTGTGTACGACCGCCAGTTATCCCGAAATTTAGTAACATCGATGAATCATCCATCATGAAACCTTATTGTTTTGGCCACTGTACTCTCCTCAGTGTGCATTTAAAAATACTTTTGAAATTGAGCTTGACAGCAGTTAAAACTATATCTTGAGCAGAGCAGCCAAACACGATCAGTTTCAACTCCTGCTCAAACTCTACAAGCAGCACAACGGAATCATTTCTGCTAACAAAAATGTATCCCGAGGTGGCATCTCTGCTACAGTTGACGTCATCCCTTAATTCTAGGATTGACGTAAATTATGTGAGGCGACTTTCGCGTCCTGTAAGTTGTTTGCAGTTTTTCGGCCGTTAAAGCGAATTGGCCCGATGATTATCTTTCCCGACTTTTTTTGTTTCAAGGTTGGCTCTGAAATATCTTTTAAATGTATTCCTCGAGTCCTTTTGATTGCGGAAAATACCTTAAGTCAGTGCTTGCTCATGGGTCTAATAATTAATTGATAAGAAAAAAATCTACCGGTATTGCTCACTTTCCGGAGGGAGTTAAACAACCCCCCTCGTTATTTGTGCGCAAAGTGATCAGTGACTTCTTAAAACAGTTTTCATATAACGCAAGTATGGGTGATACTTATGCATATTTCTCAAGGTTCCGAAAAAGGACCCAATAACTAGCCTTATGAGGTTTCAGGCTGGATCATTTCGGAAAACTTGACATTTCTTAGTCGCCGTTCTGCTAAACGGAAGATCGTCTAGCCCTGACACTGAACGAATCCGAGACAGTCTGTTGAAAGTCGCTAGTCACAACTAAGCTCCACATTCTGCCACTGGTGAATTGCCGGTGTGTTATTATACTTCTACTTGGGTTCAGTTTATTCACCTATTAAAGGTACTGTGGCCGCTACTGGTACGCTGAAGATCACATGTTTCTGCTTCCCATCCACATGGGTGAGAGAGATGTGAAGTTCAGCAACGCTGAAATGCTAAATCTTACCGTTCTTCCGGGACTTCTAGTTAAGTGAAAAGTGTGCATCCACAACGCACTGCCTTAGCCACCCTAGTCTATTCAAATCCAGTGCCCATTTATTTGACCGAGTTTTGTGATCCTCTACCCTACGTCTAACCTTAACGGTCGTCTTCCTAAACCCTGTGAGGGAGCTGACCTTACTGGTGCGGTGAAAACTCAATCTTTGACTGGTCATTTCGGGCTGGCGCTGCAGATTTCTCAGATTGGCTAGCAACGCTCCAGTCGTTTGTGTATGCAAAGATTATTCACCCAATAATACATGACCATCAAGAGAGATATAACCGCCAAAATAACATTTCACTTCGCCCAACTTTCTCCAGTTAGAACAAAGTTCGGATTCAATCCTGGTCGAGTATTTTGCACTCTGCAGTGGCGAAGCCTATCCTAAACATGCCTGGGCTGTTGTTCAAATGGCTGAGAAGTACTCGCAACTTTCCTGGATCTTCAATCAAAAGCACATCATTCAATGGAAACATCTCAGCAAAGTCTGTTTTTTCGGAGAAATAAACCTGACGGATAACCAAATATTTGCTTTCTGAATAATGCTCGTCACATTCAGAACGGCCAACTTTACCAACTCTAAATTGCCATTGGCGAAAGTGGGCAGAAGATTTGGCAGATATGACTCCCCAACTTGCTGCTTTCTGCATCGCTTCCAAATTCAAATACTGTGGAAAGACAAATTTCGGATTATTTTGCGATCTTTATCTAAACGAGGGCTTAGTTACGTGCTGCGGTGGAAGACTTATTCTGTCGCAACTAGCACCAAACAAGTTTTTTTCAAGTAATGTAGACTCCATTGCTGCTCAAGTTCAACGTCAGCGTTTGATTACGTTAGTGATATCCTGTATTATTCATGAGACCGGTGTCACTTAGACCTAGCAATTAGACGTTCCTTTGCCTCTGTTAAGTGAGTGAAGCAAAACTAGTCGCGCCAATTTCCGAACTCACGATCAATCAGACTCGCCCGTGTGCAATCGTTAAAGCAGAGGTATCTTCACATGGTACCCAAAATATTTTCCGTATCACTATTTTAATGGTGTAATTTTTCGTCGTCTTTACAAACCGAATCGGTCATTTTGATCAATCTCTCTGACGAACCAACGGCTTCCTATCAAGTTGCACCGTACAAATACAAAAATAAGCAGAAATCATCGTGATCCACTTTACTATAATGCAATGGACTGAGTGAATAAAAACTAATGCGAGTCTCCTGAATTCCAACTGCTCCAATTCACCAACCTATAATTTTGAATCCTCTCCAGGTAGTCTCCTGCAGCTTCGTGAAGGCGCAACACGGTTGCTCTGCGATAGGAATTATGTGGAATATGCTTTCTGCAGCAGTCCAGTGCTCGCGTAAATAGCGGGATTTTCTCAAAAATGCACGCACACTGCATCTAGATTGGTTAAATCCTGAGAGGAAAAACTCAGATATGTTAATCATAATCGACTTCTGCTTCGTCGCATTTTACTTCAGATGACCCATATGGAGACATGACGTTGTGGAATGGTTGGATTCCATGAGTTCCATGCTATGAAGATTCCAAGAGTGGCATTCCGCGTGCATATTGTAGGCCATTGAGTGGTCGTAGGTTTTGGGTTGACATTTGAAACACTGAACTTGGAGGAACTCCGTATCCATCGCGACATTGTTCGGTCAAAAAATCATTGGAGCACATCGATTGCAATGCGAATGCTGAATGTTTGCTCTCTATTCTCGAAGAAGTCTACGTTATTGGGATTCACTTTCTGCGTGGGCTTATATCCGATATAAGCCATTTCGATTAGATACATGAATAAATGCAATCCAGAAATCGACTTGCGTGTGATGTTATCCTTTCAGTCTATTTGTTCAGATTGCTTGTTCAACATTGTCAGTTGTAAACCAGGCGCTTCTTCGACTTGCTGAATAATTACACTTTTAATTCATGCACCCCAAGTGAAGTAAAGCTAGCCTTCGGCAGTAGTTTTTTGTCCGTAATGTCATCGGAATCCTACGCATCCTTTGGGACTCACCACCAATCAGTGCAATCGTAGAATACCCGTTAGATTTGACATTCGCCGGGAGAACAGTGAGCCTTCCTCACAGACGGATTATGTGCAAGCGTCGTGTGCGAAGTAACATGCGTGTCCGATGCAACCGCAAAATCTTGTGAAATTTTAAAAGGCTTCACCCAAACCTATGAACAAATCAAATTTACTCTTGAAATGGAACATATGAACAGCTAGCTATTTCGAGATACAGCCTTGTCATATGGTCAGAGTAACTTGCTTGACTAGTGACTAAGGAAACACGAACGTCAATAAATAAAATGTTTTGTTCCCACATAATCAAACCCTTCTTTCTAGTAGTTGGAAAAGTAGCCATATGTCTATCCGTTTATTGTATAAAAGACACTTTAGCAAATATGATGAATAAACGATCTCAATTTGCGATCATAAGTACTTATTCTCAGTGGGGAGTTACCCATTTCGTCCACGCTTTGACCAGTGCTGTTTATACAGACTCCACTTCCCACTCACTTGCATCCGCGAAGCGAGTTACCTAGTTTAAACGAAGAAGACTACGAAACCATGCGTAACAAAGAGCTAATAAGCAATAAACAAACAATAATTGCTCTCAATAGAAGCGAACCATTTAACCAACACAAGCAAAAATTCCCGTCTCGTTCACTCCGTTCTAGGGAGAGTGACGAGAAGTGTAGGTCGGATTCTGCCCAAGATCGCCTCAAGCGCCCCTTACTGTAACTCCAGAGGCAACACGTAAAATTTCTTGATCCATCTTTGCCATCGGCGCAAAATATAGTTGCACACACAGATTTCTTGTAGTTGACATGAAATTTATCAATACTCTATGTTGTAAGGCATCAGCTTCTTAAAGACTGTATGGACACATTATTTCGAACTGTGAATTATCAAGAGATCAGCTTTACCGTGGAGGGCAGTACATCATGTCATTCACGTCTAGGGAATCGGTCATAATTTCACTTGCGACTCTGGGGAAGTGCTACCTTCGTTCTTCCGCGTCCTCCTTCACCTAGCACCAAAGCCTCAGATAATCTACGTCCGTTGTCCGATACTGTCCTTCAGCTACGGTTCCCCTCAGAACCAGCCATACTCAATTAGAGAACTCTTATGCATATAAGACAAAAGGTGTGTTTAGTCCATACATTGTTCCATCCAAGAAGGCAGCATTCAAATATCTGACTCCATCACACAAATGACATCATCATTCCAATTAACAAGTGAGGTTTAACCTACTCCCTTCTGCAAGTTCTGGGGCCGTATTATTCGGTCTGACTGAATTTGATGTGGCTTGCAGTGTCATTGTTGTGAATGCTTTGCTTAACTGAACTGTAGGCATAGCTACCCATGCGCAGCGAGATTTAAAGGTCAGTTTCAAGTAAGATGTCGTATCTACGATAGATGTTACTTGTTTATTTGCTCACCATATCCAGTTACATACCGTAGTCTAGGTGCAATGAATGATGCTGTCTAACATGCGCTGCAAGACCTCCTATGCATAGCGAAAAGCGGTTTTCTCGGGGGACACCGATGATAGTTCAGTTTGGCTGTTTTTGAATTAGGAAGTGCTTTGGGACAGATTGCGTTTTTTCCGAAAACGGGAAAAGGTAGTTAGCTCTATGTCCGGGCTATAAGCTGCTTCTGGGCAGTGCAAATTTTGGATTCCACCATGTGCCACTTGGCATCTCCACTCTTTGAGCCACCAATGGTCACAGATCGACATTGTTCCAATTGATTGCAAACGGCAGGGATGTATTCAGAAATGCGGGTTGTACTAATCCGATTCCTTTCACTTTGGTCGCACGTAAACTTGCAGTAGGCTAACCGTGCTTTTCGGTGGGCATTCCAAGCGCACAAAGCATCAGCGGTTAGGCTGCGATCAGCTCCCTGACTTAACTAGTCTAGTATTTTTTTGAAAGCCCCCTCTAAATAGCTAATACTTCCTGCACCTAACGTCAACCAGTCCTGGTTAATAATTAAGAATGCATGGCGGCTTAACGAGTTGTACCCCGATTTGTCGAGTCGTGAAGTTGTGTATTTCTTGATCCAGGTCTTTATATCTCGGCTGATGGCGAGCACGACAGGGTGGCTTTTAACGCAGCACATGGCTGCTTACTGATGGCGAGGTTTGGTGGTCCCATTTTGCATCAGAGATGGAACGTGCTGCAGTCGTATGATTTCCACAAGCTGTTTACTTTCACTCGAGTTGCGGGTAAGAAAACTTCAATTGTGCGAGTGAAACAGTCGGCGTATTTAAAGGCTCGTTCATTCACGGTCAACAAAAGTCGGCACGCTCTACGGAGAACTATAAAATACACTTCTGCTTGCCTCCAGCATCAACCACTTCCTTAGTTATTCCGACTCACATCCCGTGACCTGGCACGTTGAATTCATCTTCTGAAGCAGAATTGTTCAAAAATGCCCAGGCGCCAGGCTTCAGTGACCTTTCCGAAGCTCTGTTCATGTATTGCACAATATCTTCGCAACCTTCTGATCCCCATGCTTGACGTTCTGACCACAAAAGCTAAACTGTCAGTCGAAGTACCATCGTCAGTGATATCACCATTGTTTTCAGAGGTCAGCGACCTTTGTTTTCTTAATTATTCGTGCAGCTTTACCTTGTTCAGTGTGGATTTGAAATCTCGGCACCGAGTATGCCGACGATGCCGCCTTGTTAATCTTCAGCATGCGCGAAATCCATTGCGTTTTCAACCGGTTGATAATCAGTATATTGCGGTGGGATTTATATTTTGTTGCTTCAAAGTTCAAGGTGCTTTTCAGGATTGATGGGAGCCCGCGCTTAGACTAGCTCTTTTCCTGGTGCCCGTTACAGGTAGTAAGTAATTGTGGGTACTTTGGAGTTTGGTCAGAACTGGCTGTGGTTTTTGGAGAAGACAACTGGGAAATCGCGTGTATGAAGCTTGGATATATCTGAAGTCGCCATGACATCCGAGTTTTCCCCCAACAGAACGGTGTACAACGCCACGATATTTAGTTTTCATTACGGTTGTGATAATTGGTTTCTCTGTATTCGTGATGATTGGCTGCTGTCTGTGTTGGAACGACAATATCTCCGAAGCATTACTAGAGGCTAGAAGAAAAATCAGAGGGTGTTTGATAAAATGCGTCTTCTCGTAATGCTTCCTCATTGTCGACCTGTAAAATGGACTTCGAACTTTGGTGCTGAAGAAACGGATACGGATTGCCATTACGTAGTACTTTGACTTCATTGCTGCTGACCTTTTGAAAAGGATAATCCGACTTCATGAAGATCTCAAATCGCAGCTGTCCATGTCTGGCAGTTGGCAGCAAGTCTGTAGCAGATGTCGATCCAGTTCAGTCTCAGAAAGCATATACAAGATATCAATTCAGTAATCACTCTTTGTGCCCTGATACGGCCTTCCCCGGCTTCACTCTTCCCTTGTCAGGTAATTCTATTTAGCTCGCTTATTGTTAAGTAGACCTTGACATCACTCTGAGCGAGCAAGCCAACCGAGCATTGTCATAAGGGATCACAGTCAGCAGACCTGAGCGACTGCCGAGCAGGGAAAAAAGTAGGGGACCAACCGTTCCCACTAATTCTGCAAAAGGAATAATTGGTCTGAATTTTTGACAAGCTCGTGGAAGCCGCTGGAATCATCTATCGCGATTATCAGGTTCTAAATCGCATTGGTGTTAAGGTAATGGTTATAAATGCTGAAACCGAATCGATGGTGAAGCCGGAAAAAGCTTCATATATCTGGCCACTCATCTGTAAGTTTTTGTCCGCACGACTTTCTCGTATAATCATTATTTAGATTTTGGGCGTCAGTTATACCAAACCTATCTCTGATGCGCTCAAAGGTCACTTGAAACGTGATCAGATCTTTCCTGACCATCGCTGCGCCATCCGAAATTTGGTCTTCCGTAATCTAACGCTGGGTAAAAACGTAAACGCCTTCATAACTGACAATCACAAGCTGCATAACTCAATCGACAACAAAGTTGAGCAACACTGGAGATAACGCGCATCCTTGTTGCTTTCCAGACCTTACTAAGTATGGACTAGGCGTTTCGTCGTAAGTCGCAAGCTCTTGTTTAGGCAGAATACGATTTTATGCAAATCACTAGTTGGCCGCCTGTAAATATTACCTTCCGCCGTCCGGCGTGGTATACTGAATCGAACCCGCCGCGAAAGTCGATGAATCATACTGTGGTGTTGCGCTGGAGGTCCAGGATACTACGGAGGATAAACTTGTGATCTATGCGGTCACTGCCTGGGCTAATGGCTACTTGGTTGGATCGGGTGCGTTGCTGTATCGGTGCAGCAGTGATTCCGTACTTAATGAGACGAGTCTCTCTCGAAGTACGCATATGAAGACAACCAGAAGACTGCAGCATCTGAAAAACAAATGAGGACGTATTCACAGATCAAGTGCATATGTATGAATTATGAAATGTTCTCAGTGCTGGAATATATCAGGATAATAGACAGTTCAGGCTTGTTTGTACTTTCATTTCGGGTTTTGACGCGGTTCTGTGTTGCATGATTTGCCCGTGTGTTCATTACACTTTTTGACCTAGGTGGTTGCTCTTCATCGGCTACTGGCGTTTGACCGCGTTTTGCGTGTGCCCACTCGTTGTTTGCCTTTCAACGCTACTTTCGTACGTGTTGTGCAGAGCTGGGGGCCGTAGCTGTGCTGTGTCCTTCTTTCATGTTTGTGATCCTAGACTTCAGGAGTTTCGCTGGATATAGATGCTGAGAGAAGACATGTGGCATAATTGAAGTCAAAGACTCAAATCGCAATGCAACACGCCTGCATTGCGATTTACGTTTATGCCATCAACAATAGCAAAATTTATACGGTGTATACGCAAAAATCCGAGTTTCTTGTTGCTTATTGTATATTCTATCTTGTACCCAGCTTTTCTACAAAACGGTAGGCCAATGTCGCTGCGTTGCGGTGTTGCGTATTTTGAAGCCGATATATATATATATATATATACCGTAAGTAGTATATGAATGGATGGAAAAATTGTCCCGGATGCACGCGACCGGTTTCGCAGTAATTGCCGCTGGTCAAGTATAAGTACCCGGTGCTCTCCTGTCTTATACTTATACACTCCGAATTAGCATATCTAATCATAATCTAATTTGCATCGTCAGGAGTGGACAAGAAAACATTCCATAAAAGAACCAAAACTGTGGTTTTTTCATAATTCGTTGGCAGTAGGGCCAAACCCAAGAACGATTGCTAAATGCCGCCTAGAATAAATATGGGTTGTATTGAAAATCTACCATGCTCTTCCGGGACTTTTTGTTCACTCATCCAGATACTTTATATACATATATATAAGCATTTATATGTATGTGCATTAACTCAAATGTATTTGGGCTAATATGTTCGTTGATTTTAACACCAACTGTCCCAAGAATGTCAATGGTACATCAAAACATACCGTCGAACAACGAAATCAAAAATCTAGGTACAGCTAGACCTCTTATTGATTGCAGAATGAAGAATTTGATGACGCCATTCTCTGCCTCATGCTACCCATCTTTGGCATAGCTTCTGAATTCCATCATTATCGTACTTCAACATTTACGGGCTGTATCCGTGATCTGCAGCCCAAAACATTTGCGGCTCAGGTACTGACTACAAGCAACCAGCCTGAATCATGGTACTCATTATGTCGCCCAACCCAACTGCTTCAGCGAGAATTGCACACCTCCGTATTCTGTGTATGGAGAAGACAGTGTTGCCCGCCAGCAATCCTGAATAGAGATATTGTGAGTGATGTCATCTCTGTACGGTTGAATAATTGTAACGGCACTGAATCGGTTAAGGCCATCAAATGACAGTCGAATAATTTGTCTTCATGGCCAGGCCGATGTGTCCTCCCTGTCGCTCATTCTCGCTTTCGTGTGTGCCACTAGCATAGTAGTTATTGTGGTCGGACGTCTGGGATTTCCAGTCGCACCCATAATCGGTAGTTGAAACTCAGGGGCTCAACTGTCGGTTAATCCATATCTATGTGTATGGTCAAACATAGCAGCTATCCGTTTTCATCATGAGATTGTTCTTCAATCTTAGTTAGCGTCTAATAAGAAAATCCAAAGCCCAAATCAAGTTTAAGTATAGTTGATGGACTATCTGCAGTGACAAGGAATTATTTACTCTGTTCCTGGACTTTCCAGGCCCTTAAAATCATGGGGAAGTCGCGTGACTTGACTGCGAGAACTAAAAACCACGAATATTCTTTTTTGTTGCTTTATGTAAGTGGCAGCAATGACTACGTCTAACCTTTCATATTCCAATTAGGGGAATCTCATATTTCGTTCAGATGCCTTTTGAGCAAAGCATCTTACTCCAGGGACTTGATATGGAAGGTAAGCCCTTGTAATTTAGAAATAAGTAGTTTTAAATATCGCAGTTTGTTCTTAATCGTCCCGTCATGTTTTAGTATGCTCACGACGCAAGTCCTATTCCCTAAATCTAAATGCAGTGAATGAGTAATCTCATGGAGCTAAACATTTGCAACCATAGGTAATGTGCGATATGCAAATACATGTGAGAATGCATAACTTTGAATATGCCTTGGTCCATACTCCTGATATATCACACAAATACATAATTCTGATACGGTATTTGGTATATTTCTGTGCTCATCACTGTACCAGACTTCAACAAGCTGCCGGATGAAGAGAAGAACCGACGTGCTCTATGATGTTTTTTTAGGTCACAGTCAATCAATCGCTCGGTCTGCCACTAACTTTTATTAGGTTTTGCAATTGAAAATAAAACCATGATTAGCTTTATCAATGTCCGCAAATTTTCCACTGGCTGATTCTTGTGGTTTGTTCAGCCTTCCTAATTTATTGCATTCACTTCAGTCACAAGATTATTGGGAGCATGCGATCACGTGCCCGTTGCATTTCCCGCCAAGTTGAACTTTTAATCTAGGCGACCTTCGGATGGGCCCGGTGGTCAGTTTATTGTCGGTTAAAAAGTGACGCGAACGGGTCTCAGTTGATGATGTAAACTGGAATCCCGCTGACTGTGTCCAAAAGGTGAAACGGTAAATCCACCCAACACCAAATTGCCTAATTTGCTTAAAAATTCAGAGGAATATGGGAATTTTCTTACAATAATATTGGTTGTTCTTCCTCATTGTGTTCTAGCAAAATCTTTAAGCGTTTCACACCACCTCTGGTACAAAATGCGAAATTATTTTCGTATATCCCACAAAAAAATTTAAGGATTATGAAATTTTTGTCACTGCAGTCAGTTTTACGAAATGATGAAAGCTAATGTATAGTAGAAAGAACATATATCATGGCCACTGTTGTTTACGACACGGGTCGGATGGTTGGGGGTAGGCAAGGGGTTTCGGCAACCATT
Source organism: Fasciolopsis buskii (assembly GCA_008360955.1). Taxonomy (NCBI): domain Eukaryota; kingdom Metazoa; phylum Platyhelminthes; class Trematoda; order Plagiorchiida; family Fasciolidae; genus Fasciolopsis; species Fasciolopsis buskii. The sequence continues at coordinate 43,709 of LUCM01007200.1, read as the reverse complement.
ACTGTAAAACTTGATGTGACATGGAACCATGTAAGCTCTCATTAGGTCTGGCGTGATCAGAAGTTGGAAGGTACAAGCACAAATGACTTTCATCACCGGCCGAGGTGATATCGTCAGTGTGCAGGCTGATGATGAAACGTTTGCGATCTAAACGACAAGCTCAGTGCTCACAAAAGTTTGAGATCTCCCAACATAGCTATCAAACACGCTAATATTACAACTAATTTTACCACTCTATGTGTAGTCGTCTGTGAGAAATCATGTAATATGGGGTAACAGAAAGGATTTCGTACGCTTTATTTTCCTTAAATACCAAGGAGAACGGTGGGGTGATTAACGTGGTCCTTCAATAAAACATCTGTTTCTACTACGGAAGTATGTGCGTTTGATTCCATTTTTGCTTAGTTGGATGATTGTGCCACTAGTGTAGCAATGTAATTAATCCTGAAACCAAACTTATCCATTCTGCGTACTCTGGTTCATCTCACTAATCAGCGTAGTAGGTCTTGGTTTCCTCAGAAGTAGCGAGAAAATTGTTCCCTGAAGCCTGTTTATCCAATCTTAAGGAACTGAAAAAGAAGACACGGTATCTCCAGAGCATTTGATTGATTTCCTCCAATCCAGTTCTCCTTACAGTTGGAACTCGTGGTCGTTGGCCGGAAATCAAAAAATATATACAGGTTAACTAAACTGAAAGCTCCGGGTCATATTAGCTATAAATCCACCAGCTTTTCTCATATGTGATATGGCAGCCATTCTTTTGTACGGGTAACTGAAGACAAAACGAAGTTAATGTCCACTGGGATAAGCGATCTTCTAAAGTGAGTTCACGTACCCGGTCTTCTATGCAAAAAGAAGAAAAGCACCATGAGCAAATAACCATTAAAAAACCAGCTAGTTACAAAATTTTCACAATCCAAATAGTTATAATATTATCCGGTCCGCGGACTACACGAAAATCAGGTATTTTAATGCTGCTTGACTGGTTTGGTTCGTTCAGAAGGCATCCGCTTCTTTAGTTCGAATGTTATTCTTCGTTTCCGCCAAATTTAGACCCTTCTTGCAAGCCAACCACTTGTTTGATTTCACCGAATGAGCATGTCTACGTCTACCGCTAACTGTCCATTGAGCCGGTGGCGGTCATGCCATCATCGTCGTGGCATCTCAGTCTGGAGATTGCGAGTTCGAATCTCTCCCCTGCGTGTTAACCTCCCCTGTTGGAAATTCTCTGTTGATCGCGACGACATTTCTGGAAATGATATCGACCAACGGATAGTCAGGTGGTTCTGATAGATTTAGCACGATGAAAAATTGGGATATTTGTTGTGAATCAGGTGGAACAATTCTGTTATCTCAAAGATAGTGCAAGTGTGGAAGCACGGGCTACTTATGTGTAGATAGCTGCTGCATCGTAAAACCATGAATATGGTCAGAATCTGAGTGAATTCACCCGGTGCTTGGTTGAAGGCCCAGCTTTTAACGAGAATTGCATCTCACATAGCATATGAACGCAGTCTGTTTTCCTGTCGGAAATAGCACGTTTCGGAATTCGATTAGGAGCTTGTCCCAAGTAAAGCACTCCAGTTTTATGGAGGCAGTTGTTAGTCAAATTTATGCACACAATGTCTCTCCTGGATTCTTCCAATGACATCTAGCACTGGCTGTGCATGTCACTGCAACTTCATTTTTGTTACTTAATAATCAGTGATCATTATTTCAGTTGTTGAATTGAACTTCATCAAGAGAGCTCTTGGATGTCTTGGAATTTATGTGATTCGAAATGCTCCTTGGTACAACCAAGGGTAATCAGTAGGCCAAAGTCATTCGACCGCATCGCAGGGATGCTTCTGCTGTGAACCTTTGAAATCCTGCTGCCAACTGCAGTCGTTTTGATTGTTACCCACTTGTTGTATGCTGAACATGGTTCAGAAGACAGTTCGGAGCCTGTGACCCTTCTCTAGAGAATATTTTTAGTTATTGGCCGGGATTTCAGTGGAACAACGTCAATAGTTTCTGCGTCGCTTGCAAGTTAATTGCAATGATCTGTACGATTCTGCCAACTGATTTCCAATCAGACGTTGTATTAACAAGCCATCGACTGTCCATAAGCCTGGAGATAAATCATTAAATTTGATTCCAGAGACTAAAAGGCAACAAACGGAGTTAAAAACTATGAACACTAGTGAGAAAAAATGGGACTCTAGTTTCTTATGGCCGCTGTGTAATATATCTTTTAAATCATCAGTATTCCTGGAGGTGAATAAATATTGAGCGGAAGTTATCCCCAGTTTCACAGTGAATCGGGTTTGACAAGTTACGTAAATAACCTTGAAGTGGTTGAATATGCTGTCGTCAAATGTAGACAGTATATGAATGAGTAGTCAGCATTTCACTGGAAGCACACAAATAATTTCTCTATTGTTGCTCCAAGGTACGAATGCACATATGCATACATATACAGGGACGTTCTTCCTACCTGACCTCTGCTAATCTGGCCTTTGAGTCCTGAAGGTCGACATTTATCTCTTATCTTTTTACTTCCTTTAATAATGAAAAGCAGATGTGCACCATCTTCCAGGATGGAAAGTTGATCGGTGGCGGGAGGATTTGAATCCGCGACCCTCATATCCAAGCGGCACGACCTTATCCGTTTGACCACCGCTTGAAGCACCCGACCCTTTCAGCTGTGCACCAATATTTTCATTTCAGGTGTGTTAGCCTTTAGTGGTAGTAAATAGGAAAGCCGGAAATTAAGTCACACAAACCCACAGTCGTAAACCTAAATTTGTTACGCTGGTAAGCCCGTGCAAATGCGTCACAAAATATTCACGTAACCGAAATGGAAACAGCTGTTTAACACTATAATGATGATAATGATTATGATCCAGATGGGTGAAAACAACGGCGCACAGTTCAAGGGGTCAAACTAGTCAAGCCAAACTTTAGTCCTCCAGTTGCCATCCCAGGGACGCCGAAGAAGTCCAAGGTCAAATCTGAATATAGAACACCACCAGCTACGTATATGCACTAATGATGTCACCTTCACTAGTGGTGAAACCTTTGACACCAAGTTCAACCATAAGAGTCCTACTATAGTTGAAAGCACTCTACAGCCTCGAAACTTTACATTTCCAGCCCAATTTTGATAACCTATCATCGTGCTGTGGGAATTATTGCTTGGTATTGCTACTTCGCTAAACCAACGACTTCGATGTCCACTGAAGCCAAAGAAATTACAAATTCAATAAAATAGTCGTTTGGGACACATAGATGTATCATTTGACTTCTCTGAAAATCACCTGGGAATATTGCATGAACCCCATCTAGGCAAACCAACTTGACCACCTCGGCCCAGTCTACGGGGATAAGACTTTCGCATCTTTTTGCTGTCCCTGAATGAGCATTCAGACCCGCATTTCAATCTCTGCCTACCTTGGATAGCTGCACTAATGAAGACAGATTATCTGTGGGCACGCAAAACGAGTAAAACAATTCAATTAACGTATTCAGATTAGGTGGTTATTCCATCTACTGGACCCAAACTCTGGTACCCGGCGATTACCCTCAGAGTTGCACATAGAACTTCTCATTATTTCCCATCCGCATCACGAGGTCAATGTTGTACCAAAGCTAACAGTGTTCTCATGTATTCCCTCCAAAACGGTCCCTTTTGTCAACCTCATAATTGGATTGATGCTAACACTGGATAGTGCACTGGGTCTTCGGCCGATAATAGGATATCAAACCTCATCACAGGTATCCTATGTTTGGTGAGATTCGGTCAACACTTCTATGTACGCGTCGACATTTGGTCCAATGGATATCCACGTGATGAGATTTTTACCTTGTAGGATCAATCAGTTTCTGTATCACAGGCGAACCAGCACCCCTGTTCTTCAAAAGAAAGATGTTAATTCGGTGCAATCCTGAAGTAGTCAGCATTTGGAGTTAGGAGCATGGAGTAAGAAACTCGTGAGAGGACGGACACGAGCGACTGTCAAAAAGCCAATCGTCTCCCAAGGGGTAAATATTAATCCGATCGATAGATTTGGCTGAAGTGACGAAATATCTAGAAGTGTTTAGGTAAAATTAATTGAAAAATGCAATAGATACACTTTAATTTGATATAGTATAGATAAGTCTCTGTCCGGTGGTGACGTCGTGCATTAGCTCTACGAGAAACGCCCGGCTCATTCGACTGAGATCTTTTGTCTGTTGAGTGCTTTTGTACATTGTTTCTGATAAGCCCGTTTAGTGCTCACCAAAATAATCATTGCAAAACAAAATTACCGCAACGTTTGGGTATTTACGACGGCCGTCGGAGCTAAAGACATCCATTAACTCATTGATCATCATCCAAAATGACAGATTTTACTAAGTTATATCTCATGATATCTTTTGGAACGTAATGATGCTGATGCGAAATTCTGATTAACCGTCATTCATACTAATGGGTTTGTGAATTTTATCAGTTTGCATCTGCTTTATATAAATACGAATAATTCGCCACTGTGAAACACCGAAAAAGACAAGCTTTGCTTCCCTGTGTTCTATAAATGACCAAGTTTATCTTGGCTTCAGTGAAAGTTCAATAACCGGGATACATGCCTCATGAGTCACTATATTCGGTGAGAAAGATTCTTTTTTCCTCTTGTTTATCAACCGATTGTTTTATGAATGCTTTGACGTAATTCTCATGGTTCTTTTAAGAAGATTGGGGCAAAATGCCCTCATTCTGACGTCAAGATGAGCTAGTGTGCCGATAAATATAAGTCACAGAGTAATGAGCACACAGAAATAGACTTAATATTTGAAAGTTTTGCCTTTGCCACTCGTAATGATGTTCATTTTCTTAAAACATACTCATGAAACTTGTAGAGCTATGAGCAACAGGTTGTGAACCACCATATTGGTTTGGTTGCGTACGTGTTGTTTCTGGCTGAGCCGCTTACTTGGTATCGGTTCACTTTTTCTGGTTCCGTTCATCCCACTTTGGTCAACTCACCGCAGCTACGATCGCTGTCCCACTGCGTGTTACATCACAAAAAAGTGGGAAGTCAGTTTACTTTTGTTTGGGGCTATTGGACATCATATTGGCATATCCGACGTATTTCTCCGAAGCAAAAAATGAATAGGTAAATTTTGGGTACTTTAAGTCGGTCTGAGTGGACGCTGGTGTTGCACAGTAAATTCTGCAGTGGCCTGCCCTGTATTTTTGCCATTATAAGTGTAGTCATACATTGTAATTTTATCTCCTCCCGTCACGTGGACGTGAAAGGCCTCTGTTCTAGCCCACGCCAGGGAGCCAAAATTTAGTACGCTCTGGGACAGTGATCTTCGTTGGGGTTGGCTGACCGGCGTGGAAAGAACGAAGACAGGAAAACAAACTGCTCGATGTTAACATCTCGTGATATTCTTTTTGTTCCCTACGTAGAACATTTGGAGAACTATATAGTATTCAGTTACGGACTGTGGTGGACAGGCATAAGGCTTGGATTCGGTGCAACAAACATTTCATATCATCCCTATGGCATATTCAGTCTTTGTTAAGGAATTCCATGTACGTAGACGGTTGAAAAGAGATGTACAAAATGTTTCCGTGTCACGGATTTCATCTTTTTCTTACATTCAACTGGATAAAGGGCAGTGACTTTTCCAAAAGCAGAAAAGCCAGCGTGAGCTATAGCATAGTAAGCGCATCAGTCAGCATGAACACTTACTGCAGTGTAGCGCTGGTGGCTCAACGTTCCGCCAAACTTATGCTGTTTTTCCTTTCCCTTTTACCTTGTGTTAACGAGATCCGAACCAGGGAATCTGTCGAGGGACGATGGCCCATACCAGGAATGACTTGTCTGACTGTGTTGGTTGCCCTATTTAACCCGGTACGTGTGCTCTTTTCCCGAACTTTGCCGCGACGGTTTCTGAGCCCTGTCTGCAGTTCATCAGTCAACGTCGTCCCTCAAATCCGTGTTGTTCTTTGGATTGCTTAGACTGTACGTACTCTAACTGACTTGTTCTTGTGGCTCCATTTTCAGACACTCCATTTTTTCTGGATATTTACCTACTATCGTCAGTCGACACCAAACACGATCTGGAGTGCTCATCACATTTTTAGCGAATCTGTCAGGAGGCTAACAGATCAGAACGCCGAAGAAACTGCCTGATAATACTCCGAATGAGCCCTCTGAATCGAGATCTGTGCTGACCAGTGAGGCGCGATTCTTTTCTGTCATTCACTATTTCCTTCGGTGATCAGTAGAGGAGTAATTAAAATGCAAGCAGCGCCAACCACCGAATAAGTTCTGCATTGGTGGTAATTTTTCCCGGTGGTCTGCCAACGTCCAGTCTTATTTGAAGTACTTCCCTACGCCAGAGCAAACCGATGTTTTTATCTCTACTGGACGGTGTGGCTCGAGATATCTTTCTCGGTGAATGTATTTTAGTCAGTGGTGTAACAGGATAAACGTTCTCTCACCGTCTCTGCTTGGCTGGTTACCCGCATTTTTTCGCGAAATATCAGTTTCAGATCAATGTACAACTTACCGGGAGAAATCCTCAGCTTTCGTCCTAGACCTCCGCACCCTCACCTCCAATGCTTTCGCCGAATTTGATGGCACGTCTCGCGAGGTTCATGTACTTAAGCAAGCATCAGTCGGAATTCGCCATTCTGATCTGATAAGGGAGTTCTTCCAGCGACAGCTGGTATCAATCCAAGCCGCACTCGACACGGCGTATCATCTGGAGCAGCTCGACGACGTCTTGTGCATCGTTGAATGAGGACAAATTGCTTCATTTTACCGGTGTTGGTTGGCATCCGAAATACAAGTTTATCCCCAAGTCGCGCCCGGATGCGGGTGCTGTGTCTGGAGTTTCCACAGTCCAGGAAACACCACTGGCCGCGTTTGATTCGCAATAGGGGGATTGCTGCATTTCGATAAACGGGTGCGTGCTTCAGGACATAACGAAACAAGTGGATCATGTTGCTCCCCTATGGGTTCTCTGTCGCTGCTTGCAGTGTTCCTGCCAGGGCATTTATTGGCACTGGGGCCCTCTGCTATGTTATTTAGTAGGATAAAATGCCAAAATATGTTCTGTTGACAGCAATATAAGATCCTTATTAGCCGCTAACGGCAGGTCCGTCCGTTTTTCTTTAGCGAACGAACTATTCCCTATCCAACAACATTTGATGGTGACTAGTAAGCTGCCCTGGGACGTCATCTTGGGTATCGATTTCCTTGGAGCGCATTGAGCTAAAATAAACGTTCGCAAGTGTTTGGTTACGTTGGTGGAGTCCCTCTTACTTGCTAAAATTACGCTTGGAGAGAAATGGCCACTGTCGCAAGCAAATTCGACCGCGTCGTGGAATTAGTTCAACGACCTGCCATTGCTGACTGCTCGGTGCGCAACCAGCTAGAGGCCTTTTTTGGGAATTTGATAGTCTTTGCTTGAAGTTATTCTAACATCGGACGCACGGACGCACTTCAACATCTTATCGACACTCGTACTGCATCACCAATCCATTTGCCAACACACAGGGTGCCTGCGCATTACCAGCGGGAGATGCAGGAGTCCATCCAAAAGATGCTGGTCTCGAATGACATCCGCCCTTCAACTTCTGATTGGGCCTTCTCGATAGTGCTCGTAAAGAAGCGAGACGGCACCCTTCGTCTTTATGTTGGCTGACTACATTTCAATGCTCTCACAAAGAAAATCTCATTCGCCTTGCCGCGCACTGATTAAGCTATCGACTCCCTTGTTGGTGCCCGTTATTTCGCTGCACTTGATCTGGCATCAGAATTTTCAAAGATTGAATCGCACCCGGACGACCGATGCAAACAGGCTTTTACCGTTCCTTTCGACTTGCATGATTTTTAGATGATGCCATTTGGACTGAGCAATGTTCCGGTCATCTTTCAGCAGCTCTTGCATGTAGTCTTGAAATGGTGGATCTCTCCCAAATGCTTGTTGTGCGTAGATATAATTTTTCATGGGCGAACTCTGGAAAAATATCAGTCCAACTTACGCGTGGTGATCAGGCGTTTCCGAGAGATAGGTCTCAAACTGAAGTCGTTCAACTGTCATTTCCTTCGGCGGGAAGGCCTTGTTCTAGGTCATTTTATCTCGAGTGAACACATTTGCTGTGGCTCCAAAAAGATCGTCCAGGTGCGTTAATGACATACGCCTGCCTTCGTTGAGGTCAGCAGCTTCCTGCGGCTCGACTCGTATTACCACAGTTTCGTCGCGAATTTTGCTACGATCAGGGAGTCCTTGAGGAGACTTCTGCAGAAAATGATTCTTTTTGTATGGTCCGACAGATAACACCGTTCCCGTGACAACCTTCCTGATCGTGATTTTTTAACTGCGGCAGGAACTTTCGTCCTGGATGCGCGTGACCATACCATTGGTGCTGTGCTCTCACAGCTCCAGGCTAACGGCGTCGAGAATGTGATTGCTTTCGCCACCCGAGCTTTATCTGCTCGGGGGAAGAACTACTACACTACATTTAACGAGATGCTGACTATCATCTATGCGCTCTGCCATTTCCAGCCCTGTTCGCTGGAGGGAAGTGTACTTGTTCGGACGGTTCATAAGTCCCTGCTGTGAGGTCAGTCGTTTCCCGGTACGGAGGGCCAGATTGTCTGTTGACAAGAAGTACCACAGGACTATCAGTTTGTCTGTAAACATCGGGCAAGAGTGAAACATGAAAATGCGGACGCATTGTTCTTCGTGCGCTACGTCCTTCGTTTTGGCGATGTCATTATAAACATCCGAATTTCGCGATTGGGTCGATATTCAATCGTCCGATGCCAGCTTGCGCGTGGTTTAAGACCGCCTTCTTTGGCCGACTTCCACTTGCATAGATGGATCCAGCTACTTCTAAAGGTGCATTTGGACACTGTGGCTACAGTCACGGCTAGAGAATGGTGTTCCATTCCTCCGGAATGGCCCGAGCTACCTTCAGCGTATAGTGTTTTCTCCGGCTGTTGTGGACACCGGCTTGTATCGCTTTCAGGACTAGTTGGGTCACCGTGGCCAAAATAAACTGTGAGACGCTATCAGATGCAGCTTCTGATGGACTCACATGCTTCGCGAAATTGCCAATCACTAGTAATTAGTTTTATGTAGAATACGGACAGTTCAAACGCCCTTACCTTGCCATTCGCGCACCCCTGGATACACAAGTCATGGTTTCCTAAGAAAATCGTTCAGATTGGTCTTATGGGGTCTTTGACAGTAACCAGGGTAGGTCACCACTAAGTCCTTATCATGATCGATAATTTCACCAAATGATGCCAAGCGATCCCGATTACGCGGCGGGACTCTTGAACTGTTGTAAAGGTTATCTTTGCAGCTTATACAGAAGAAATTGTCGAGGATATATATATGAATTGAGTTCTTTCGATTACCAGCTCTACCCCAAAGTGTTTTAGTTTTTATATCTAAACTACAGCACCACCGGCTCATAAAAGAATAGAGAAGTAGTGAATAATCGATTGCTAAAGGATATGTTGGAAAAGAAATGCCGCTGAACGCCGTCAGTTATTGCTTAAGATTGTCGTGGGTCCCAACCTGGAAGTCTAACTGGATCTACAAGAGCCAATGTATTGGTTAGGGTTTTCTTGGTCGCTGTACGTAATTCCTGAACTTCCTTGGTCGATTCTCTTCACTAATAACCGTTTGGTTCCAAATCAGAAGCGAAACACCATGGGCACCACCTTGAACTATCTTAAACTGGTAGGTTGCCTGATGAGCGTTACCGATCGACAAAACACTGGGTCTTCTGACAGCAGGGGATTCGTTTGATGAACTGATTGGTCAGGTCTACTGAAATTAGGATTCGTACAAGCGGCAAAAGTAAGACGAAAACTCAAGGCTAAAGTTCTATTTTTGTGTTCATTGCTCGGTAGTCTATATGTGCTGGCACTTAAGCTAATCTGATACGAGACAGTGCATTTTTTCCCACTCCTGTTAGACGAACTGCGAAAATTAGACCAGCATTTGTCTAATGGAGTTCTGCGTGAATCGAATGCTTTGATTCTGGGTCATTTCTTCGTCGTTATCTTGTTTTTTGCACCTCGGTTGTCCTACTGTTGAGGAAAAAGTTACGTGCCAATGATAATACTAATAAAATAAGTAATGATGCTTGGCAATAATAATAATGTTGGGTTGCTTACTAATGCCGAACAATGCCGTCGAAAATTTAAGTGTTGGATTACCTGTTCATTAAGGTTCAGACAAGATGCATGTTATGATGGCACTGTAATTCGCTAATGCATGCAGCGGGACTGAAAAGGAGTGTTGCTGGCAGTTTTAACGATATGAAGTGACGCAAAGCCCTTCTATATTCTCAACCAATTTCTCCCATTGAGCAGTCCGGTAGGTAAGCCAAAAATAATTAAAGTGCATCCAATGACCTTGAGGAAGGCCATACTGTACACCACCTAATAAAGTGAGAAAAGGAGTGTAGGTGAACATCCCTGATGCCACCTTCCACTAATCTCACTGACATATGACAGTCGGATGCAGCCGAAAGAACTAACACTTGCTTAGTCACAGGTTCTGTCGTTCACTATCTCGTGATAATTGTTTGTCAGCTGATGGCCGTCTTTTTAAATCAGATGGCCTTCGTAAATATCCTTTGGCAGTCGCTTGAGAACCAATGGTGGTCAAAAACCAACTCTGATAATCTTTAAAATACAATGAGGAACTCTACGCCTCGTAGCCTGTCCGACCACCATTGCTGATAGGTGATAACGTGAAATGCTAATAATTGCACAAAACTGGATGAAGTGAACGTGCAAAATGTAGTGTTTGAACCCCAAACTGATTAGAATGGATTCGTACGGCCTTATCATTTGTTTTATAATTGGTCGTCTTTGATCGATTTTGCGTCATTTTTAGATAACGCATCGGCAGTTTTGTATGCTTATCTTTGGGTGATTTGCCATAACATTTAGGTTCTGGTCTATCATTCCTTTGTTACCGTTCTAGTCGTTTCTATCGTCGTCACTGACCATGGAATAAGTGTAGAAAATAAAAGACAGTAATCAAAGTCGTGATGGAACTTGTCAGAACATGAATATCGAGTTATACAACTTCTTGATCATTCGAACTTTCTTTCCAGTTGGATCTTTCTCTCCACTCCACTTATTTGCTGGAATCAGGTCAACTTCACAGTCATTACGGAACATTGCTAGTTAAAAATTATCTCTTCGTCCACATACGGATTTCTAAATTGTTGTGCCAATTTGCATACGGTTAATGCAGTGTACATTTCACTCGTTTGTTGCATCCCATTTGGTGATATTAATTGTTGGACCGTTTTGTTCCACAATTGCATTTTATTAATTGTCTTGAGAGTGAAATATCGCCGAAATTTAGTGTTTGCACTCTATAAACAACAGTGGAGAGCTAAGCGGCACCAAGGAATTGACCGGAATGTTGCATTGACAGTAGTTTGATAGAATAATTTTCTTGGGCTGATGTTAAACAGCTTATTAACTGGTAATGTTACCAGGAGATTCCCGCACAACTGTTGCCTTAAATTCGTACGACAGCGATGAACCTCATTGCCGACATCACGCCCGCATCCACTTATCCAATCGGTGGATGGAAACCAAGGGGTAGGATTGTTACTAGTCTTTCTAATTTAAATGTTACCACGTTTTTATCGTTTCATATACTAAGATACCATCAAGAAGGTGCACAAGACGGGCTGGCGTCTATTTGATCAACAGCACATATGATTACTATGATGCGGAAGATCACTTACTTTTGAATGAGTTATTTGCTGAATATCTATTAGTCTGAAGATTGTGTAGAAGCATATGACCCAATGCACCGTTTCTTTGCCCTCAGGGACGGTAAAAAGGACCAACCAATTTGGAATCTTGCGAGAAAATGAAAGAATGAGTGTGGTCAACAACCGCTACGAATGACGGCGAACATTCGAAAAACTGCGAAGAATAAAAGATCTCCTCATCGTCAGCTAGTCTCGGAACTGGCGGTGGTATGCCGATGCCTGTTTCGTGAAATCTGTCAGTAATAGACTAAAAGGAAGACAGCTGATAAAACTCAATGGTGATGATCCTACGTGAAAATCGTCTGCTGCAATGTAGTATTGTTTCGCTTTAGCCTGCACTCGAAAATCAACCAAAGAGGACTATGTTGACCCACAACCTAAGTCGATTAACGCCCAAGGGTACTTCGACAGTAGCATTTCCATTTAATCAGTGCATGAAGAAATAACCTGTAAATAAACTGGAACATGACTTCCATGTTACGGTCTTCTTGATACCTCCAGCTCCTTGGTTCGAATTTAGAGCCAGTCCGATAAGTGTTAATAATTCGGGTGCATGTCTTACCAGTGTCATCCATAGACTATATTGCTACTTCAAGTAGCAACAACACTATACTTGGGGTAAGATTTCTGAGGCTTTTAAAATTAACCTGAGACATAAATGTCTTTCTACAGTGGTGCTGTTCAAATCCCCTGGAGTTTGTCGCGTGTTCTGAAGCAGTACACGATTTACGATATCCAATTAGAAATCGAGTCAAACCTCTGCTTTTGAAGACTTCTGCGCACCTAAGAAAGCACCAAGATGTCTCTGAATAGACAGAATTCCCAAGTCGTCAATTTTGCTCAAGGCGCGTTCTTTCTTGGGAATAATAATGAAGTTAAACTTGTCCGGTACATTCTTCTGTAGGTAAGCTAATAAAATACTGCTATTTATGACGAGACAATTCATCTCGATGGCATGATTTTTTCAGGGCCATTCTCCACCAAAATTGAAAGGCATTCGTTTGTCATAAGTTGTGCAAATCTTCCCATGCCATGCCCCCCTTAGTAGTTCTAGAATCACTCTCATTTCTGTCCGTCCCAAGCCACGTTTCTTGTTTTATTCCGATGTGCATTTTTCATCAATAATTTTGCCGCTCTTGATATCCCAAATTGATTTCAAGCGACTTAAAGGTAAATATTCAAGCTCCATGAGTAACTAAGTTGACCGTTGCTTGCGCGTGGTTTTCGGTAACTTTAACATCTTTCACATTTTGATCTTATCGTTTCGTTTTCTTCACAATATTTTACTATTTCACGCCCTTAAAAGTGCTTGTTTTAACCCAGATTCAGTTGACCATCTAAACATTGATTTTGCTTATAAGTAAACTCCCGCCGGGGTATCTGACCACTGTACTTTACACGCACGTCCGGAGATTTTATGCAAACGCAATTCGCCGACTCGATCCCTTTTGATTTCAAATATTGGGACTAGGCGTGTGTGCTGTCATGGACCCTTCTGCTTCTCGATATTCGCTTTTGGTCTGAAGGAAAAGCATTTCGACCTTATCGTTAAATACCTATGAGTACGTGCGCGTTGCAGTCAAATTAACAAAGGTATACTTGGATAGTTTACCTTTCAAAAGCATTATACTTGTGGTGGACTTTTGATCACTTTATTAATTACCTTCAGCATCCAGCATCTGTCCAAACTATTTCTCACTGGTTTCACATTTATGCTCCTGGCCTTTCATAGGTCCAACCACAGGGATAATATTCTACAACTTGCTAATTTATGGACAAATCGCAAACTGATGATGAGTGATATTTCCTTCGATAGTGTGATTGGATGATAGTTTAATCAACATTGCCCCGGAGGTCTTGTAGAGTTGCCTCACTGTGCGATGACAAACCGTGTTATACAAATTGCAATTGATGCACGCGCGTGTAGGCAATCCGGTGGTGTCAAACAGCGGGCGAGTACAGCCGTCAAGAACACACTGAGACCACGCTATCTCATTGGCGGCCAGGTGACACAGCGCGATTGCTGGATGGCAAGTGTGTGGATATGCAAAATGAGATCACATCACGAGCTGTGCTGTCCAGTCAGAATGAGTGGTTCGGATTCGGTAACAAAATAATATGCACTTAATCAGGTGGAACTCATCGCATTAGATGAATCAACTAAGACGCGACGCAGACAAGCGATGAAATAATGGCAGCCACACAAGAGCAAATGTGCGAGGGAAATGCCCTATAAATATGCGACTTTTCACTTAGGGAAGCGAGACTTTGTTCCATTTCGCCTTGGCTGCTCTCTTTCGGGATAGACGATGCATAAACGGAGACAGATTTGAATGATTGTAGAACAGACTTCGGAACAATCAGTAGACGTTGTGCAACAAATAACATGATTAGTACTCGTGCTTCTTCATTCGCTTTTATTCTTCTAGCAGCGCGATGCACATTTAATCTTTGTGCTCATCAGTATATATATATATATATATATATATATATGCATTTTTGTCATGTTTCTGCCATAGGTGTCTGGTGTCTGAACCGAAAGTGCATATAAACGTTATTTTGATTGGACTTGATTTAACTCCATTTGTCGTGTATGGGCTCTGCTTAGTATTAGTCAGTTTCACTGGTATGCTGGAGCTTCGAGCTTAACGACCGAACCGGACCACTTGAATCGTGATGCAGTGTGGGGCAGGATGTGGAGAATAAGCAGGACAAAATATCATTCTTGCTGAGTGTTGGCAAATTGTTATTGTATTCATACACAAAGAATCCAACCTTTCGCACAATTCCGACATCAGTCCGTTTCAAAGAACCAAAGTGAAGGAATTAATCACGTTCTTCCGACGAGTTTGCAAGCGACTGGATATGCCTAATTCTACTCCTCCGATAAGTTTTCTACTATGGTATTTCTTGAGTTCATCCTAATGGTCCAATCACAACTATTTAATAAGCCTTCGGAGGTCAGTCTGCAATCCAAACGGGGTCAACGGTGATTGCTGAAGTTAATTGTCAGGAGATCCAGCATAAGCGGCTGCTTAAACAAAACTCCACGTTTACCGGCCCTCACTTAATTCGTGAGCCATCTGGTGACATCTGCAATGCCATTGCTATTTACTATGCTGTTGAGTTTAAGAAGATTCAGCCTTGTTCATCAGGTACTACCTATAGACAGTCCAAAGCCGATGGCCTAGAAGATGCCAGAAAGCAGGACAAAGTCGCCGAGTCGCTGCTTCTCATGAGATGAGTTTCGTCTTCTCAAAAATCGGTCAAATTTGGAAGGTTTGTCACCAGTCAAATCACGAACTGACGATTGCCAATACCGGTGTCCTTGTGAAAAATACCAGTTCTAAGTTATCTTCAAAACTTTTGTTTGAATTTGTCGCTTCCCATACAAAACTGCTGAATTTTAGCACTGAATGCATCGTTACATCATAATTGGCATTAGAAGATGCAGACGCGTTTTGCCGAAGAAGGCTTTTGACGCTTTCTGGCCAATTGTATCAATCAAATCAGCTACTGTACGAACTCATGTTACTGCCTCACGCTGCTTGGCAAAGCGACTCTTCTGTATTGATATCAGTGTGAACGCGTCTCTATCCAGTTCTTGGTCCCATTTGAAAGACCTGGGTTGGACGCCCTGTTGCTTCTGGGTCATTGAGATGTACCAAAATGCAAATATCTTAATACAGTCTGACACCGCTTCATTTTAAAAAGCGTATACAACCAACCGCTTTGAATCTTTGCAGCGCACGAAGTTCAAACATGTTTCAAAGAGCATTGGACCAAATGTATTCCATCAAGTATAGTTCCTCATAATTTGTGTATAATCACAGGACTTGCTCACAAACTCGAAAGGATGTGTCTTCCAGCTGCTTCGGGTTTCGCCAGTAGTTCAGTAGTTTCGGTAGACATTAATAGTCTAAAGCCCTAAAGTTGTTACCATTGGTTGAATTCGGTATTACTATTCCAAGTACGAATACTAAAGCACTCTGTGCCACGTCAAACAACATCAGGAGGTCTCACTGATTAGCCAGTATTAGAAAGGCTTCTGCGCGATGTCTTAGTAATGAAGTCAGTGGGGCAAGAGAGCTCCTGAATTCGAAAACAAGGGAAGTGCCGTAATCCGAAGAGGAATGATCTCTTCACGAATTCTTGGGTGGTAATGCCTTAATTAGCTGAACTACTCGTAAGCTGCCTTGTTTCGGATACAGGTATTTTAAAAGGCTTCCAAGTAAAAAATGATAGAACACTTATGGGTACTGGACACGGCGCGGTGGTGTTTGTAATTCGAATGGGTGGCAAAAATGCAAAAGTATTTCATGCGGTATCCTGAATGTGACGAGCATTCTTAGTTTAAAATGAAAATAGCAAGCTATAATGGGGTACACCACTTGGGTAAGCTAACGTTTTTCTAAATTCTACCAGCAACATGGAGGGAAGAAGAAGAAGTTGTGCCACTTGTGGAACTGGGGCACGTGTAGATACTTGGCGTTTGAATGGCCGGGCCAACGCAGGCTAAGATCCGAGAGGTGAAACATGAAATAGATAAACGTTTCTTTCAGGTAGAGATTTGTTCTACTAGTATCTCAGGACCTCCCATCGTCTTTCGTTAATTAGCTGTTTAACCTTTATTGAAATAAGAACGTGAAAGAGAAAAGAATGTCAGGAGATTTTCTGGGGTCACTGGCCAATCTATGCCACACGCAAAGCTTGGAGAATGGAGATAGATTAGTCTGACAAACCGAAGGGGCATTCTCTGCATATTTGTTAAAAAGTTTATTTTCTCGGAGGGAATGAAGAATACACGAACCCAAAATAGAGACGGTGCTTGTCGGTAATTCTGAAAAGCATCAACGGTTGAAAAAAAGGGAACTGACGTCATCATATTGTAAACTGCTAAGGGCAACCTAAATCAACGGAGAATCAATGGGCTGCTTGATCTTTGAATGGAGCACGATGGAAAGTGAACCAATGCAGTTGACACATTTAAAAGTGCATTAATGGTAAACCATCCAAATCGCTTTGTTTTCTTACCTAGCGGCATAATACTAAGACATAACAACTGACACCTAACATTTTTAGACTTTTGGTCGTATTTTCATGTTAAAGCCAAGTCATTCATGCCGTTGTAAGCAACCATAAATGCCGTTTATTTTTACGTGGTCCTCATACCACTTGAACTAATTTCTTCTTATCGTCAAGTACACTTTATCATTTTTGCACTCGCGATAAAAATCGGCCAGGAATATCGTGACACTAAAAAGCAAAGTTATATGTCATAGTACTGTTTGTTTCCTTATACCCTTAGTTTCCGCCGATACTGTTTGGGAAAGCGTTTTCAGCACATTCGAAGAAATTCAAAACAACTTCAGGAAGATCTGGGAAACCGATTTGCTGGAATTCACTCAACATAAACTTAGATTGGAGTGAATCGTCCTATAGATGCTATGTGTGATTCACAAGCTGCAGCAAAATTCTTTTGGCCTATGGCGTAAAGATCTCAGCATCTCAGAGGCGAGAAGGTTTACATCAACGGCAATCCGGGATGCCAACATAAACCCTCTGTTCACTATGCCGGAGAGAAATAGGCCACAGAAACCATCTAAACGTCGGTAAAACACTCTGTATGCGATATCGTCAATCATAGCATAATGTAAACTACCTCACAACGGACTCACTGTACTGCTGCCTGCAGCGAAATTTTTGGCTTTTGGTAAACATTTCCTGCTCGCTAGAGTTCTGATAACGGAATGCAATGACACCTGTTTCCGTCAGAATTGTCGTTTATCCGCTTATGTTCCGCGTGGCTCCTGTAACTCAGTCCCAGAGTTCCTCTGGGGTGTTTTTGCTTGAAACTGGTATACGGAATTCTACCAATCACAAAAACGAGCGTATAAAAATTGCCACCAGTCACTGAACTGACTCCGACCCTAGCTACACAATTGAAGTCACCAAAGACTACAGTAGTTCGGATGTATGTTCGGGTTGTATTTACGGCTCGTGCATTTATCTACGGCATAGGGGATATCCTGATTGATGGGATACATTCCGCCCAATGGCCTTTGAGGATTTTGTGAACTTTACAACCTTTTACCGCCGCGATTCTCATTGCCTGGTTATCTACGCATGGTAGCGTGAAGCTGTGCCGGACTGTATCAAGGGCCTTACACGTCGACCAAGCACCATTCCAACACAAAACTTTCTCCCAACCGAGTAGTGCATGAAATTGAACAACTCAAAACTGCACCGCGAAAGATTTAGAATGCTCGAATAATCGAAGTAAAGCTCAAAGGACCATATACACCCCGTCTCACGAAACTTTCGTGCATCTTTCGAACAGCATTTTGATAAAGTGGTTATTTTCTGAGATTGCAGTCTTTATTACAGAGGTCACTTGTCAACCTTCTCACTCAGGATTTGAGCACCTCTCAGTTACTTCACAAATTCAACCGGAAATGGCTACATAGTGCGGACGCAGTTTGCCGCATTTGGGATACCAATTTGACGCCAATTGTATTTATGTTAAGAAATTTATGCAACAAAATATTCAAATGCTTAAATGCCACAGTGTTTGAAAATTGGGACGAAGTAAGTGGGTCGGCATAGTTCCCTAAATGCGATAAAGAAGACCTCAATCACATCTCTTATGGTGTACTCAAAGCTGTTTCTAACCTGTACTCCGTGTAAAGATAACGATTTCGGCACTATTAGACCATACGCATTAGGTTGGACACCAATAAATCACCTTACGCATGGGACTTTTTGGTTCCAAGTCCACAATAGTTGGTGTGATAGTTTGGGAACATGTATAGTAATAACCCACAAATGACTGCTGGTGGACGGAAATAAAAGGCCGTTTGAAATCAACTGAGCAGCCAGATATACGTTTACATTTCCATGGTCAGTTGAATAACCCGAAAGTTTACATAGGTGTGACTGGGTTACACAAAGTGTCATCGGTAAGACAGTTTACCTTTTGGCGGAGCAACCAGTTTAACCACAACTGGATCATTATTTTCAAACGAGCTGCGTGTCGCGTGAGTGTTTCGCTGACAGTAAAGTGACCATATTTATTAGTTTGAACATGCAGACAAAAGCGGTCTGTATAATCGATGGCACTTGTCAAACATCATCTGTTCTGGGTAGGAGGGAATAGATAAAATATGAATGAAAGAAATGGGGCTTAAAGGGGAAATGCGCAAACCAAGACAGATTGAAAAGTAGTACCCCGTGATATAGTTTCCGCTTTAGGATACTGTCATATTTTTATTTTTGTTTGAAGCACCTCAAACCGCAGGATACTTCCTAGTGATTCAGCCTTCCAGCAAGGCGTAACATTTTACTTAACAGACGATTTGAAGGTGCTTACTTCTTCCGGAAAGTAAAGGTGTGCATGGTTCTGGATTCACAAAGTTTTTCCATAAAATTCTGCTCCAGTCGACGGCATCATTGAACAACACGCGCATGGACGAACTTTGAAGTGAAATTGCAGTTTTTCCCCCTCAAGATCTGGTTTGTTTGAGCTGGAAAATGGAAGTGGAAATGCCATTGAAAAGCAGCAATCAATAAGTTTATATTTTTTGTTTGAAACAAACTATGGAGCGACGGTTAAAACAAGTGTGATTTTTAAGATAGCTCGTAGCTGATGCGGCGACTGACAGCGGATAGATTTCCAACTCTGTATGCTTCTCTTCGGCGATCAAGAGGAACATGTGAGAACTAGGGGAATAAATTATATTTTGTCACGGTGTAAGCAACACAAAGGGCTGAAAACAAGTGTTTAGAATAATTAAAATTATAGTAGCCAGTAGTTCGGAAAAAATGCAATGTCTCGATGCATATTCTTCAACACGAGTTTTCCGCTATTTTTTCTTGCAGCCCATTTGAAATTGCATGTGTTCCGTCGTTTCCGTGGTTTTTGCTACGCAAAACTTCCGTTTACTTCGGTTCACGCTCAGTTCCTCGGGTTTTGCTTAGCCCATGGGTCCGGCGTATCACAGCTTCACCCTTGACTTGGTTCGTTTTACTTAAACTGAGCACATAGGTGCTTGTAAGCATGACAAAACTAGCATCATCCATCTTCCCCAGGTTGAATCAAACGAAACTGATCTCCGATTTGCAAACTTCGGAACCCCGCCGAGGTTATAGTTGGGGGTTGAAAGACTTCGTCATAGATGGCATTACCGTTTGTTCCCTAGAGACAATATTTTCTTAGAAAATGATTCATACTAAACTGGATATCGATCTTAAATGCATAAGTTTATCGATATGTTAGCCAATTCATCATTCTCCGTGTTCTAACTGGAATCCAAAATCCACAATGTGGTAGCGATTAGCAAGTTAATGGAAAGGTCAACTGAAACGTTCCGGAATTTATTGTACCTATCTTCTTAACGGTAACTAACTGCCCCCCTCCCCCCTGGATGTATAGTACTATTTCCGTGAAATCATCACCGCCAGTGTTTTGTGATAGTTTTCCCAAATTCGTGGGATATGGAAAAATCAACAGTGAATACTGCACACCGTCAAGCTATAAAAATACGATTTAACTTAAGAGATAGCCAGGATTTATAGAAAAATGCATTCACGGCAATAATCATAATGGATCGCTTATTTCAAGCAGTTCATTTGGTAAAAAAATAATAAATGTCATAAGATCGGGTAGTTAGTGTGTTTCTTGTTGGAAGCATGCATGTTACAAATCAGAACGATTAATCATACGTTTCACAATCCAAGTTTACCTGCGGAAGAGAGGTGTCAACATTACAGACATCGTTTGAATGACTGTCTTTTGTACCAAAAAATGTAAAACTTCCGATTGCCATTTCAAGTGCGAATTGTACAGTGGCTTTTAGAATTCGAAAACTGTTTACACAGCACGAAACAACGCGCTGATTTTAGACTTTACAAATGAGATATTGCGGAATTAGTCATTTCTTGGCACTTGCTTGGTGGTTGTCAATACCATAAAACGGTTGTTACACTGTTATTTTTAAGCAGAATAGGCACACAATTTTGGTGCTCGTAAGCACCTCAGTTGGACCAACAGGTTTGGGGAAGAAACCGTTTCTTGGAGCAGTCAACGTCTGTAGAAAAGAACCTATCCAGGTCGGTTAGTGACTTATTTGCGTTAACTTCAAAATTGTGTGGATCGCGAGACACTCTAACCGGGTGTTTTTTTTTTCAATCTACGTCTAGTTCGATTCGGAATTTGAAATCAAGAAAAATCTCAGTGCTCACACGGTCTGTTGCACACATGAACCAATGACGTCTATCTGTCAGATCATACAGTAGGTATTTCATCGAAAGAATAGGTTAGAAAAACCAACAGTGTTCTGTTTTTAATGTGACACATTGCTAGTCACCCTGCTCACAAAAGCGTGTCATGGGAACCTGAGGATTGGTATTTTTGGCCGACCAACATTTTATTTTACGTTTTCTCGGCAACATGCTCAAACAAAATCTGAGATTCTTGATTCAACGTCGAGTTAGATGAATCAATAGATAGCTTGTGAAACCGGAAATTTTCCATCCACTGTTGTACACTCAACAAAAATTCTTTACAGTTTCGTTTTTTTCCATTTCGTGATTTAATCAAATCTTTCAGGAAGCAAAACTTACTTACCCATGTGAATAAGTGTGATGTGAAAGTTTGACGCCCTGAATTCATTTCTGGACAGCAAGTTATTTGCTTTTTGAAAAATTCTTGTAGATAAACAACGTAAACATGCCCCACTAC
Source organism: Fasciolopsis buskii (assembly GCA_008360955.1). Classification (NCBI taxonomy): domain Eukaryota; kingdom Metazoa; phylum Platyhelminthes; class Trematoda; order Plagiorchiida; family Fasciolidae; genus Fasciolopsis; species Fasciolopsis buskii. The sequence goes on along the minus strand of LUCM01007200.1, from coordinate 22,167 downwards.
GAACTAGAAGATGACTGCACCTGTATGCTAGTTGTCACTGTCCAGCAAACTACAACAAACCTATTGCTAGACTTCATTTTCTCACGCTTCATCCGCTCCTATCCCTTTTATTGTCTCTATCGAAAATGGTATTGGTTTCGATGAGCATATCTCATGAGCTTCGTGTTCTTATAAGGGAGTGGGTCTGGAATCCAACCGGTTACTCAGCTGAACCGTAAAATCCGTAAGAACGTTCAATGAATGGACGCTGTTTTATAGAAGTTTGAACATAGACCAGTGCCAGAACATAGTCTTTGTTCCAAAATAAAGCTGTCTGTAAAGTACATATAAATCATCAGTGGTTTTCGGCTCCTGGAAGTGGTGATCAATTAAATCTACCTTCAATTTTAGTAGTAGGAGATTGAATGTTTTCATGAAATAATTCACCATGTGATATCATCGCTCAACTCACCATAAAGAAACCATGGAAGCACTGTACAGCTGTTTCATCCTTGTTAGGAATCATCAGCAGTGCATATGCACCGCACCCGAACTCGGACGCGAACTCGGACGCGAACCCGGGACGAACGATTCTGAGTCGAACGCCTTAGCCATTACGCTACCGGGCAGGCTCTGAACGGTTTGTTGAACTTCACCACATGATGTTGCACCTATCCGTCACTGATTTGCACGGTTACTGTCCGTTAGCTCACAGCGATCGACCCCTACTGATAGATGACTTCTCTGCAGGTAGCCTAAGTACGACGAACGCTTTGGATATGACATACAGAGCTTGATTACTTGATACATTTTAGTAGTAGGAGATTGAATGTTTTCATGAAATAATTCACCATGTGATATCATCGCTCAACTCACCATAAAGAAACCATCGAAGCACTGTACAGCTGTTTCATCCTTGTTAGGAATCATCAGCAATGCATATCCACCGCGCCCGAACTGGGACGCGAACCCGAACAAGGACGAACGATTCTGAGTCGAACGCCTCAGCCATCACGCTACCGGGCAGGCTGTGAACGGTCTGTTGAAATTCACCACATGATGTTGCAAATATCCGTCACTGATTTGCACGGTTACTGTCCGTTAGCTCACAGCGATCGACCCCTACTGATAGATGACTTCTCTGCAGGTAGCCTAAGTACGACGAACGCTTTGGATATGACATACAGAGCTTGATTACTTGATACATTTTAGTAGTAGGAGATTGAATGTTTTCATGAAATAATTCACCATGTGATATCATCGCTCAACTCACCATAAAGAAACCATCGAAGCACTGTACAGCTGTTTCATCCTTGTTAGGAATCATCAGCAGTGCATATGCACCGCACCCGAACTCGGACGCGAACTCGGACGCGAACCCGGGACGAACGATTCTGAGTCGAACGCCTTAGCCATTACGCTACCGGGCAGGCTCTGAACGGTTTGTTGAACTTCACCACATGATGTTGCACCTATCCGTCACTGATTTGCACGGTTACTGTCCGTTAGCTCACAGCGATCGACCCCTACTGATAGATGACTTCTCTGCAGGTANTGGTGAGTTGAGCGATGATATCACATGGTGAATTATTTCATGTAAACATTCAATCTCCTACTACTAAAATGTATCAAGTAATCAAGCTCTGTAGGTCATATCCAAAGCCTTCGTCGTACTTAGGCTACCTGCAGAGAAGTCATCTATCAGTAGGGGTCGATCGCTGTGAGCTAACGGACAGTAACCGTGCAAATCAGTGACGGATAGGTGCAACATCATGTGGTGAAGTTCAACAAACCGTTCAGAGCCTGCCCGGTAGCGTAATGGCTAAGGCGTTCGACTCAGAATCGTTCGTCCCGGGTTCGCGTCCGAGTTCGCGTCCGAGTTCGGGTGCGGTGCATATGCACTGCTGATGATTCCTAACAAGGATGAAACAGCTGTACAGTGCTTCGATGGTTTCTTTATGGTGAGTTGAGCGATGATATCACATGGTGAATTATTTCATGAAAACATTCAATCTCCTACTACTAAAATGTATCAAGTAATCAAGCTCTGTAGGTCATATCCAAAGCCTTCGTCGTACTTAGGCTACCTGCAGAGAAGTCATCTATCAGTAGGGGTCGATCGCTGTGAGCTAACGGACAGTAACCGTGCAAATCAGTGACGGATAGGTGCAACATCATGTGGTGAAGTTCAACAAACCGTTCAGAGCCTGCCCGGTAGCGTAATGGCTAAGGCGTTCGACTCAGAATCGTTCGTCCCGGGTTCGCGTCCGAGTTCGCGTCCGAGTTCGGGTGCGGTGCATATGCACTGCTGATGATTCCTAACAAGGATGAAACAGCTGTACAGTGCTTCCATGGTTTCTTTATGGTGAGTTGAGCGATGATATCACATGGTGAATTATTTCATGTAAATCTACCTTCATTTATCGAGATCATAATTCAGACTACTACAAGGGAACATTGTTTCTATATCCCGGTTGGAGAGCATTATGTGTAAAATAGTAGAACTGAAATGATTCCTTTCACTAATATTTGGTTCCGTTAAATGAACTCTGAAGTCAGATGAGCGTTTCACTGCCCCTGTTGTTTCACGGATTACGCGATCTGTGAGCTAATTTGAGATCCATCGGCGGGAACTAAAGTTGATTTCGGCAAAGTGCTGGCACATTAATTCGTCTCTTAATGTTGCCTCAACAGTTAATGCCAGCAGTCCCATCATGGAGAGTGGTGGCCATCAGTTTGGACTGACGGTTGGCTGAATAGCGATAAAGTTGCTGTTAACATCTCCCCCACTGCTTGTCAGAACTACGCACAAATGTGTCAGATGGTCAGGTTAGCCCGCTTCCAAGCGATTTATTAAGGCATTATGGAATCTAGCAATAGCACTCGTTCACACACTTCATAAATCAGATGGAAGTATATCGTTTGCTATACGACACAATTTATTTTGCTGTACACACGTACCAAGGAGCATATGCCACAATATCTTGTAATAATTTTACACCCATCATTGTCATTGTTCATAATTCTGAATATTTTTCGGTTGTCTGTTGAACTCTAATTTACAGCCCTCGACGGTAGTGTGACGATTTGTAGGCTTTCCCTAATAGGAGGGAAAACGTCTCCTATGCAAAGCAGTTCATATCTCTTTCCACCTTTATTGCCACACAAATACACACACACGCACACACACACGCACCCACACACGCACACAACATAGCAGTTTTCCATACGTGTATTTCATCCAGGTTGCATGCCAGCTCGGATAGGTTCCAAGTGGGAAAATCAAATCGAAACGAGACAGGCAACCGTGAGTTCAACAACAAAGAATCCGTAAATTTTATAGAGCACATGCCAAATGGGTCAGATAGCCTCATAGTTATTCTTATCAGAAGTCTGGAGATCATCCCATTACATGCTTAATATGTTGAATACGACTAATACCCCCGATGGGAATAAGGAACATGTTTGCACGGGTGTGTTTAGGAAGAACAGCCGGAAGAACGTTTTCATCCTCGTAGGATGTCGACGCATCACCTCAGTTCAAAAAGATTTTCGTTATTATTGTGCGGGCGTCATTGCAACAAAAATAAAAAAACTGCCGCATTCTGATACAAATGACCGACTGTAAAACAGAATTGACAGCAAATTATCTTTGCGAACAAATTCGTTTGCTTTGGAGAGCAGGAAATGAATCGATTTTGCGTGGTTGCAAATAACATGCGAATAAACTGTTTTCACAAGGAATAAACCGAATTAATCGAGCACCTACTGAAAAATAATGACCTAGGCGCACCAACCAAACGGGCACTAATGCGTACGGGTTTCGGTGTGCTTCCGGTGGCTGCTTGAGTTAGCGAAAACATTCTAATGTAAAACGAATTCTGAAAACGGCCTACAGTTTGACAGCTATCGTCAGTCGAAGTGAATGCGGTAGCTAGCCAAGGCAGTTTGCCCAGATGCAGCGAGTATAAATGTTTCGCCCGGCTATTGATAAAACCGCACCCACTATTGGGTAACCAAATGTATTTCTTTTGGACATGGTTTGTTTTGTCCATAATCTGGTGGATTATTTAAAAGACGTCATAACCTTGGTTTCAATTTTTTTGGCTGCAACAGGACTGGACTTGGACAGTTTGCCTTTATCTGAGCATGAAAATGTCACCCTAATGCAATTTCAGAGTGTGCTTGCTTTCCTTTTTGTTACCGCCGCTCGTACCCTGAGGAGAAACGATGGGTTGCACACCTGTCTCTGATCGCGCCTCTGTATTTTCGGATGTAAGTTTAGCTGACCGGAGGGTACCCCACAGAGCCAAATTTTACTAATGAAATTATCTTCTTTACGATATTCTTCACAACAATAGAACGTTCTCTTTTGTTGTTACCTTTGACAAGCTGAACAAATGTTTTTGACCAGAAGCATAAAAACTGTTATTGCAGTAGTGACGACAAAAAAGCGATGGTGATTGGCACCAAATACAACATAGTGCACGGGCACATAGAAAGGGTCGGTGAGTAGAATTTGCAAACCGACAAATCGTTAGGTAAAGAGTAGACAAACTTTTATCCTCGGATTGCAAACAAGCGCCCTGCCCATGCTAAATGTTGCTAACAAAACAAATAAAGGAGATTTGGAAGCCTAGCTGATTATCTTGAGGAAAACTTATGTCAGCTGAAGTACAGTCCTGGGAATATAGGGGCACAATAAAGATGAATAACAGAAATACTGGTGAACAAATTTGACTGTTCCTGAACAGGCAGAGAAAATCCGACCCAATTTTCGTACCTGGAAGGAAAAACCTTACAACATGTTTGGAGAAGCCGGAGTGTGAAAAGACTACTTCACGATAATTCCCAAAGTAACCTTGAGGTAAATCACGTGACGGACTCTATCCGGCGGTTTTTACTAAACGTGTACTTTGAGTGACACAAACGTTAAACGATTTGCGGTAAAATCGGAGGTTTAAGACGTAATGAAGCCAGAAACATCAGTGATAAGTGGTGAGAGTTCGGGCTGGCAGAAAACAGCGTTGGATATGTAACCAGCATACTTGGGTAGAAAGGCAGGAGCAGTAACGTGAGGTCCTACAAAAATTGGCTGGTCATAACTGTCTAGCCATCCACGAAGCCAACTGGGACTAGTTCGTTGATCGTAGTTCGCTAAGTTGATTTGATCAGAGCATGAAGTAAGTAATCAAGTAGAGCAAACTCCACAAATTTTGTTCTACTGTCAAATTACTTACAAAATTGCTGTACTAGAGAGGCAACAAAATCCATAGCAGAATGGTTTTCTTGCAGGAGAACTAGTAAGCCAGCGAGATAACTGATGGATGCTCGAAGACACTATAGAACTAATCGTCCATTATTTTCGAGAAAGTGGAACCAACGGCGACTGACCTGAACCACTTTATTGGAGGGTCCCCAGTCAGTGGTTTTGAAACTGAGGTTAATGTCAATGAAAGCAAACCGTAAGTCATGTTCCACCAATTGTGAGAAACCCGCGACTTGGGCTGCATAGACTGGAAGCAGTGTTAAACCTGAAGCAACACAAGTAAGTTTGAGCGCAGATGATAAAATCAAAAGAAATGGAAATGCCTGAGGAATACGGGGTCAAGCAACCAGGGGCGTATCAAAAATGAAATGAGGGAATTCAGTGCTCATCTGTTTAGTAGGCTTGCAAAGTAAATCGCTTATTGAAGGACCTACTCTGTAATACATATGATATTATTTGGATTTGAAACTTCTCGTGGTGACACAAGAACACTCCAAAAGATTCATCAAAACGGAGAGTTTAATTTGCTTTGTATTCGTTTTATTTAGAGGTAAAAAAAGGACTAAAATAGTTTGTGTTGGAAAGACCATGTTTGCTTAACTGTAAAAAACTGTTAGTAGTGACCAGAAAAACATGTGAACAGATAAAGCTTTAGCTTTTTAAGTTTTTTATATTAAAAGAAGATAATAAAGTATATGATCAAAAGGCTTAGTAATGAATCATTTTAGAATAAAATGATTCACAGATGAGATAAATTCACGTGCAAGGATTATAATCACATCAACAACCAAGATAAGAAGTAGCCATCTGGTTTTGTGTGAAACTAACGGATTCCTACTTTATATCGGAGTACATTATTGTAGCCGTTCGAAAATGAATAACCGAACAGGTTTCTGCTCTGTGCAACTGTTACCTCAGTGTGGCAAAGAAGCGGTCCCCACTATGGTCACTTCAGTTTTCTGCCCGTGCTTTATCTTTCAACCACCTAAATGACTCCGCAATTTGGTATCAGGACGAGAAAAAGTAATTTGATCAACCAGGTAATTGATCCTTGTCGCCTTACATTATCAGATTCAGTACCAACATCGAAACAAGCGGTAGCGGTATTACTTTATCTCTTCACGTTTTTGAAGTTTGTGGGACTTATCAACAAGAATCCTGAATTTGCCGCTCACTATTCGTTACCATGAATGATGTGTTTGACAGAAAACCAGAATTTATCCTCATGTGAAGAACGATCAACGTGTGCCCGGTGGCACATATAAGCTTTCTTAGACACAGGCTCAGTTATTGTCTCTAACTCCAATTAACATGAATTTGTTTGCTGTGGAGAGCTAACCCAAATAGTCTAGAGGTCATCATGTTTAAATTGTAGTCTTCTGTGCAAGGTTCGCCTCTAAGTTACTGTGAGGTGAATATACGCTGCCGATTAACCGTAACAAATCTAAAACAATATCATCATCGATTTATTACGCGTTAATGTTGTACCAGGGAAGCAATACTCAAAAAGCATAATAAACGATGAGGTTATACGTATATGCCTAATAGTCTAAGTCAGGAAAATTTTCCCAGTGCTTCTGATTCCTTTATCATTTCTTGCAGGACATTTCACTTTACAAATGTTGATTTTCTACCCACATCTGAACTCAGTGATGAAATGTAGATTGTGATTGACGAATGATATTTCAGATTCGTTTGAAATGGACTTAATTGTTTAATGTAAGCAACGAAAACGAGAATTATCGCAAAACGCACACACAAGTTGGTGGTGGTTTGAGAAGCAACATGGCGTTTTCCTCTCTTTCAATGCACGGATCTGAAGTGTTTTGAATTTGAAACTGTCTGCCAGCTTGTTTCTTTTTGCACACAGCACCGTACTTTGCGTGAATTGGAAGGTCACATTTCTCCTCAGATTGGGCCAGATATCTGTGCATTCACGAATGCCAGTACTGTTGGACTAGATTCCGTTTTCTTCAAAAACTGTTACAACCGCACATTTTGGGCGACTAGAAAATTAAATGTATTAAACAATAGCCTATTCCGTTGGCACATTAGCAATCAATGTGTAGGTTCCAAACACACCAAGAGAATGGCTTGCCTAAATCAATTTACATGTATACAACAACCCAATAAGACAAGATCACATTTGTGAGCGTACAACCACTTGGAGTTGCACGTTTTTTGATAGACAGCAGATGGAAAGTTAATTGTCCTATTTCATTTTTTTGATAAAGAACTACGCAGAATCACGCAGCTTCTACGCTCATTCTGTCCTGTGAATGGGAATCATTTGGCACGTCAGTCATTTTCCCCTAATTTTTCATCAGAAACAATCATCAGGTCCAAACCATGGGGAGTCGCGCGAAAGCTGAATTCCCGTGCAACGCGGTGGGAAATGGAGTGCAAAACATCGACGGTAAAAATTGAGTTTCAGTGCGTAATAGCGTATCTTGGAGGGCCGTTGATGCTTTTTTTCGAAACGTGCCCGTCAAAAATATTTTCACGACGATGATAAAAAAAGCAATGAATATATTCATTCGAGCGATTAGGAATTTATCAGAAAATTCAGAGAATATGACCACAACCCGAAGTTGTTTCAACAAAAAGCCAAAGCATGACATTGCATGACTGAACTTTTGTGATTCCTGTTGCGAAATTTAATAGGCAAAATATTCATAAAAACCCACAAACTTGTTCACACTGGTAATTCAGTTTGTTGGTACAGCTAGGCTATTAGACGTGGGATCGGCCGCTAGCCGGAAATCACACTCACCATGGAGGCGAGCCAGCTTCATCGGTGATCACTGTGTATGGCATTGAACCACACGTATCAAGCCATCAAACAGCAATAAATTACCAGATGATTGAGATAAGAAAATTTTCCCGTGGCACAGTTCCGCGTGCATCGCTGGATGAAAAATTCAATTGCTTCAATCAACAGCAGCATGGTTTTGATCATTTAGTGACAGGAGGTTAGCATTACAAACTGATGTAATTGAAATACGAGTGTTAGGAAGTATTGGTATATCCCGCTCGAGGTCCTATTGCATGTTTTTATGCTACCAGATTCCGAATCGAATAACAACGACCTGGCATGGGATACATATGTTGGTCTAGAACGTGTTTCGCTTTCGCAAAGTCTCAGTAGTGGTAAGCGTCGTCCTCCTCACCTGCAGTTTGAACTCCGACCTTCTGGATGGAAATCGTGTGTTAACCGTAGGTTTTCCATCTTCCGTCCAGGTGGATCAAAATTATGAAGTCAAGGCTGGTAGATCCTATTGCCAGTATTTCGGTTACAAAATATTAAGAACTCCATGCAATGTAATTGAAACCGTAATTGTAAATTTACATAACTATCAAGTGGCAGTTCAGTGTGGTAAAAAGTACTTTCTGTATGCTCGCAATCTTCTATGTTTTATTGAAAAGCTTTTAAAGTTCACGTATGTAACAATACATATTTAGTATTTTATGATGTCAATACCCAGCAATGAATACCTAATAACTGTGTTTGCGAGGTCAATCTTACGCTGGTAGGTCGCTATTTCGCACGGGTGGGATATACGCAATTCAGTCTAATTTATCTTTATTCGTTTGCCTCAATCTACCACTGCAAGTCGTATCACTACAATAATCGTCTTCTCTCTTGCGTATCTGCTGCCCAAGAAGAATGACAAACAAAAACTGAAAATAAACGCGACTTAAAGATATTGTAAATTGAGAAAACACAAGTTGGCGAACAAGCTCGTTTTCAGGGATTCGTACTCGTGCCATTACATCACTATATATATATATAT
>LUCM01007198.1:0-50972 GCA_008360955.1 Fasciolopsis buskii | reverse complement strand
CGACGAGGAGGGGATACCTGTTGTCGGCCGCGTCATTCACCTTGATACATGAGTGACGAAGGATAGTAGAACGGTCGTAGAAATGAGATCGCGTATGCCCAAGGTTCGAGGGATGTGTTGGATTGAAGGGTAGCTGACCTGATATTACGCTGACGTTTGCGGGTTCTGTTTAATTTTTCGCTGTGAGCTCAGCTCTGTCGTATCGTTGCGAGACGCAGTTTGCGTGCTGAAGTTGTTGTGTAGAGGTTTTCGATAATCAATGTTTGGTAAGATTTGCGATCGGATATTGGTTCTTGGTGCACAGAATACTCCATCACAGCACACCCAACTTAGCAAATTTCGTTGGTGCCGTCGCGTGTTGCGCATGATGGCCACACATTTGCCGAAATGTGCCCCAATTTTTGTTCCTGTTCGGCGGAGAAAGAGCCATGTGGAAGTCAACAAATATAAAAACGAGGGAATGTGAAAATGTCTCGCGAGGTTGGATGAGGTAGGTGCCTCACCTTTTGTCTTTTACTTCTTTTATTAATGAAATGACAGTGTACATCATTTTTCAGGAAGGGGCCGCTACCAGCAGAGGGCTACCAAGCGTTAAGCCCTTTATGCAGCTTGTGATTACCGCAGAATCACGATGCGGAAAGCCAATGACTCAATCATGACGAAATAAAACCCCGGGAGGAATGTTCTTTTCAAGTAGTCGCGGGAACTTGAAACTAAGGCAGTGAAGAGAAACGTCAACGCGTCCAACCATCAATCGATGCCCGCTCGACCTTGCCCTGTTCCACTCTCCGACTCCGTGATGTGTTAGAAACACATGCACACATTATACACAGCATGTCCACACTAATCTAGATTAAGGCTCCAGTGGTGTACTCCAGGTTGCTGACTACCATAACGTTCGGTTATCACAGTTCTGGTCACCCTAAGTTGATCCGGATATTTACGGACGAAGGCCCGTTTGAACTCCTGCTTTGACCGCTGCTCACTCATAATCATTGGAACAGACACCCATGCACATGCACTTACATTGCACGTGCTCATGTTTGCACTAGGCTAGCTGCAATCTAACGCATGAACATTGACCCATAAACAACCGCACGCAAACACACGTAGCCGCAATGTTTTTCTCCCAAACCGGTTTATGTGGGGTCGTATGAACATACAAACCTCGAATAAATCTCTGATTTGTTTGGTTTTTGTTCTCAGTTATATATTTCGCATACGGATGGATGAACATAATTTCCCCGAAATCAGAAGACCGGTTGCGCGGTTATTGCACTCATCAGGTATGTGTAAGCGGCGTTCTTCTGTCCAACCATTCCTGTACTAGTGCACTCCCTTCTTAGTTTCTCACTAGAATTTCATCTGAATCGTTAGGAGTGTGAATGGATGATAAGTCCATTTAAGAATCCCATGATTATTCGTCGGAGGATTTTCGTCGATCATGCAAGGCTATATGCATACTTTACAGCACCATCACACCTTCTTGTTGCCCGCGACATTGACTGTTTTGTTCGTGTACGTTTGGAGTTTTTCACTTGTACCTCCATTTAGATTTACTTGTTGATTTTCATGAATTATACAGTCCTCCTACAATAAACGTCGGTTGGCTGTGCGTCTACTAGGCGATTAGAACACGACGTTGAACTGACCCAAAGGAAAGGATCCTAGAAGGGCTTTAACACGTCCAGGAATATCAAAGAGAACTAATGGGAAGTAACTAGAAGGGCCGGAATAAATCTTAGAGAATCTAGAAACTAAAACTAGCTAGTTACGGCCACCTATTCGGGTCTCAATCAACACAGCAATCTTAGAATTCAGAAAACCATATTTTGGAGGAGACCTGGTCACATCAGAGTTATCTATAGTCCCGTCCATGGATACGCTTTGTCTCAGATCAACGAAATCAATGAATTCTTCGAACGTTAAAAGGCAATTGATCGCAGTGACCGACCGACAGACTGACTTTGGTGACAGACTGACTGACCATTATGACTAGCTGACGGACCTTTGCGACTCAATGACACCGAATTTGGCGACTGACTTACAAAATGCGTGAAAAGATGGTCAAACAAGTTAATCATATAAATGACCCACTGAAGTAATGGATAACCGAGTGGTAATAGTAATAGTAATGGTAGTAGTAAGAGTAAGGATAATGAATTAGTGCAGATCACATCCAATGAACGTCCGGTGAGTGTTTACGGAGTGGGAGTTAAGCTAAGTCACCATCACCTTCAGTCCGTGTGAATTCAATTCGCATATACACTTACCCAGTCCGTGAATATGTAACGATAGAACTGCGTCGTCATATTGTACGTTTCTATCTGAAAATCAGTCGTGAACTCGAATTAATCGGATTTATTCTTACCAAACTGAGAAATTCTTGTATCTCCCAAAATGGAATATCCACGATAAAGTGAGCATACTGTTGTTGCATTTTCGAGAATTGCTTGATCACATATCGATGATTGTCGTTGGTTACATCCCACTTTCTTATTCTGACCGAAGTATCCAACGTCCGAATCAGATAGTCATATTTTAGTAAGTCTAAAAAAGAAATGGTTTCGCTTTTCGTGGAGTCATTTGATAGGCACAGTGATGATTTGGAGTTGGAAGGAAGCAAATAAAGCGAAGGGTGGAAATGTAATGGTTTGGAAATTCGGATCAATTCAAGGCTTCAATCGGAGAATAACCTTGCAGCCACAAAAGATTACGCTAAAAATAGCTAAGAATTATCCCGTGGACAACAGTCTACTGAATGGGTTTACCGAACTAGCTGGTAATCCACACAGAATTAGATGTACTTTTACAATCTCGTTCTGCACCGTTCCAAATCCCTTCATTACGAGACAAGAGTCCAGATTTGCGCGTGTACTTTGGTTATCCTAGTCACTGATCTGAAAACATTTAATCAGCTGATTTCTAAGAAGCCAGGCGGGCCCTTTATGCTGTGATCCCATAGTTTTAATGATCAGTTCGTCTTGTACACAGTTACCTCACTAGAACTTATTCGTTGAACACAGTTACATGATTCGAAAGAAGCAATTAATCCGGCGTGGAATGTTTTTCTCTGAGGAACTGCCCCTCGAAGGCAGTGAGTTTTATCGACATCCAAGATGTTCCGTCTAAACACCGCATTGCATAGCATGAAAAATTGACTTTAACGTGTTGCACAAAGTGTTGATAAATTAGGCCCGACCGAATTATACGAATTTCGTACACAAAGCCTGACTACAACGTACTAATCAGATGCTCCATTTGGTGTGTTCAGAAAAGATACTGTGAAGTTCGAATATAAACAAACTATCCTTGTCGACGTTATACCTTGTCATCATGAATTCAGTCCATTTAAGAAGCTACTTGTGGGTATCCCACAGTGATGACGTACATCTCCAGTGGTAGTTCTCATGTTTCCACTTCTACCGAGATCGAATGGCACCAAAGGGTTCATATGAGTGGTAAAGCTTTCTGGACCCCATCAGCAATGACTGCCTGCTCACTCCCTATTGAGATTCTAAATCCGGCTTCCAGAACTGTGAATGTGACGGAGCACGGCGATTTACTCCATAGAATTAAGTGCTCTCGCTTCGCCGAACACGAGCAACTTGTGGTTTGTCTCTCGTTAATTGTGGCATTATCAGCTCAACTTTTCTTCTCGTGTACTTCCTGGATTTTGAAACTCCCTATTTAGAGGTTTTTGAGTGCTAAGGAGAGTCTGGCGTCTGACAGTCTATTTAGTCTTAAAATTGTGCTATTAGGTATCCTTAAAATGCGCGCAAAGTTCACGCCGCAAGCTACTGGTTGATGTAACAACATCTACACGCAGCATTCCTGACATTTCATAGCCATCACTCTACGGTGTTCAGTGTTTTCTTGAACTCAGTTCTCCAGAAGTTTATCAGGATAAGTGTTTTATCTTTTTTTTTCCTGGCAGGCAGACTTTACAAAATTGGATTTTAAGAATGAAACTGTGAAGCATCAAATGTTCACAACCAAAACGATTTTTTGTTTTCTTATCGAACGAAACTAGAGAGTAACAGCCAAATCATTTCAGTAACACACTGATGAACATGCATCTCGAAATGAATCATTGTGCAGAGTTCGACCGTGGGGAAAATGCCAGAAGTTTTTTAGTAACTGTGCAGAAAATGAATAAAAATTAGGGGATGCACATTAAACCGATTGCATTAAGGGATTTGGTGAGGTTGCATGTATATTTAGGCCTCTAACTTGAACGCACTGAGCCTGGGCTCGAACGTGATGCAAAGCTCCAAGGACAAACAACAAAAATGACTTCTAATAATCCAGACAAAGTAGCCGTACATTAGTGATTTCAAAGGATGATTTGTCTACTGATATTCCGTGAAAAACTTGTTTACAGCAGAAAATTTCCTTTGCGCTTCAAACAGCGTGGTCGTAGTTCAGTTACACTTTCAAATCCAGAACATTATGTCTCTACCCTCGGCAAGAGTATTTTCCGCAGCGCTGGATTCATCCCGATTTCTAAACGTAAACTTGACAGTATTAGGGTTGTATATTGATCCGAATAACGACAAGAGCCAGTAATCAAAGCCATTAAGGAGACTGGTAGTAATTTTAGAGCAAACTGTTTAAAGAGCTGGGAAAGGTGCAACTTTAGAAAGTTGTTGATTGAGTATTTGAATACTTTCATCACGGTCGCTCATATAACTTACTTATACTAGACCATGGAAAAAATAGCACAAAAGTGAATCAGCGCGGTTAAACCGCCTCCCAATTTTCCACTAGATAGCAACCATAATTTCAGCAGCGAACTGGCGAAAAATCGATTCGACTCTAATGTTGTTGCACGAATAGCAAACAAATATGCTAATGGGTTACTACAATCATTGAAATAAGAACAGAGTCAAGTACGACTACAGTCTGTTGCGACCACTTTCGTCCATCGATCGCGGTCATATCCCAAGAATATCAGTCTATTGTCGATTTGCGAAACTGCTGCCGGTTCTGACCAACCGGCGACTGGTACGCGAGTTCCGAAAAAATCAAGGTTGTGAAATCGGAACGATTTGGGAGCATGCATGACACAGATTGCGGAAACAAATCACCCAAGGGACATTTCATATTAAATGACCTAATTGATCACTCGATGTCCCTCAGAAGACAGCTATCAATATCGAGTGTAATAATAGGAAGCATACACAGGCAGTAATAAACAAATAGGCAGCTTCATGAAATATGTCAAAAAGCTAAAGAAAGCAACAGGCAACTCACTCTCTTCCTTGTAGTAAATCAATGCAACCGAAGGCCATTCAGCTGCACGTACGTAGTCGTACAATGCTTGCCCATAGGCCAAATAGTGCGGATGCACATTCAATGCGAACCCGTGAATCTTCTGTCGAAAACCCCAATCGATTTGTAAATGGGGAATACCAAACTGGGTGGTCAGTGACTGGACCACGTCGACTGCATTCGGAGTGGTCGGACCGTAGATGGCGACTACTTGACGTTCCAACAGACGGCAAGCTGGGATGGAATAATATGATCCGAAATTTGTTTCCGTTCAGTTTTTGAAAAATAGCATCAAAAAACAAATTAAAAAGGCAATTTGACTAGCAAATGACTTTGCCTGAAGCGGTTTTTGGCTACTCGAAATTCGAACTGACTTTGTTTTGGTCAGTACGCATCCGGAAGGTAGCATTACTAGCTAGAATCGAACTGATGCAGTCGTTGAAGTAAATTCCAGTTTTGACTTTTACCATCCACCTTTGGACGGAACGAAATATTCTACAATATACTTCCATTTGTGCATCTTAACACTTAGCTCACTTGCGTCGCACAAATCCAGACCAAAGTTTCTGATAATGTGAGCTCCTGAATGGGGGTTAAAGTTACCAGGTTTGCTACGGCGTAATATGCTTCCGGATTCTAGTCTCGTTTTGTGAAAACAATGAAACTGACCACAATGAACAGACCGTCTCATTTTATAAAATAAAATAAGCACCTATCGATAAGCATAAACAACACACTTACTAGAAACTTCAGAACCTCAACCTTTAATGGAAACCGGCAGTTGTTGTTCTGGGACTATGTACAAGACTTTAACAGTTCACTGTCGAAAAAGTCAAAGTTTATTTTCATTTTGTTCGCATGTCGATTGACTGCCGGGTTAAGAAGTCTGGATTAGGTTTCGCTTACCTATATATTTTGAGTTCCAACTGGAATCGTGAAACTTGGCTGGCTGTTTGATCGATACTTGTTAGACGAAATTGTATTTTACCGCAAAACTGTTGGCCAGAATCAGGCCTCGTGTTTGGCACCTGTTATCCATTATCTGAATGAAGATGTTGAAAAGACTTGAACATGGATGAATGGAAACCCCAAATTCGGGTGCTGTCCTGATAGTTGTCGTTTAAGTGGAGCCATTTAATCCCTCGTTCCTCAAAGGCGCAATTGCTATCATTCCAAAGTTTTACTGGTCACATTGGCAGAGTCAAACTTGAAAATGAGAAGTTGGTTGATGCTTCCATGGTACATTGTACCTGTCGTTTTATAACATTAAAACTTATCTTAGACGCAGATTATGCCTGATCTCCTGATACATCATTCTTCTTTCTGTGGCCTTATTCATGGGAACATCTGTGACACGAGTACAGATTACTTATTCTTCATCTCTTTATTGGTATATCGTAAATTTTTCTTCGTACGGTAGAGTTAAAATTCCTGAGAACGACCTGATTAAAGTGATTTGTTCTGCTGACTTCTGTACCTACTTTAAAGAATAGGATAGCTGAAAATACTACCTATTGCTGCCTGTTACCAAGACTCTCGACAAGGATCGCCATACTTCAATTGGGGTAATGGCTGTGTGCGAATGACTGACTTTACTCTCTGCTTTGTGAAACGCTATATGCTTTTGCTGTTCGTACGGCGTTCCTTCGCATGACCACTTCTGCCTATCGAATGTCAGCACCCTACCACCTCGAAATTATTGATCTTGCCAAGTCCTCGAATCAGTCTATGGCCTAATGAAAACAGCACCTATCATCCGTTCACTGCATTACCCCAGACCGAAGTTTAAATTGTTGGTTTTAATCTGATAATTTCTCAAAAGATGACGTCAGTTTGGCCCGGTCCACGTGGTTTCTCTACACTTGACAAGATGAGCTAAATTAAAAGTGCTCAGCTTGTTGATTCAGGTATCTCCCGGCTGGAAGCTCCAAAATAACATGGTAACGCTGACAAACGCATGACCACAAGATCAGTTGCCTTGCCCACGAACATATCAGAACCAAATGGTAATCTCTGTATTCGATGCCACTTGTTTTTGTTATGAATGATAATGTTAATAACAGCGTTATTGGTAGATGTAATGCGCCAACGTTTCGACTACCGTGGGTAGTCTTTCTCAAGGCAAGTTTTACAATCAAATGACTGAGGGAACGTTTACATGCCAACGGATGTTTAGTTGTCTGTGTTTGTGAATGTATGTACCTTGTACTGTTTGTCAGGTGAGAGAATAATTGTCCTTCACGTCATGCGTCCCCGTGGTGGTGGGGTCAACTAGCGTGGTGACCTTTGGAATGTTTGTTTCTCAAAGATGTTAGGGCTCTCCATATCTCCGAAATCTGCTCCGTCGTTCCAATTGATGCACGTGGGCGTTTATCGACAGAACCTCAGCATACTTACGTTCAGTGCAGGTTCTGAATCTACGTTGGACTACTTTTGTTTTCACAATCTATGTTATGTCCCTCTGCCACTGCATGCGGAGCGATGGCTGAGTCGCGCTCAAGTTTTGATAAAGCCGAAGGTATGCACTTTTCTCCCCTTGTGTTCTGTTATCCGTGTCATCAGATGTCTGCCGGTTTGTCCAATGTATTATGCTGGGCATTCCTTGCAACCGATTTTGTAGATGCAGTTGTCTTGGTCTTGCACACCGAATTGATCTTTAGCCTTTGATAAGTGGCGTTTTAAAGCATTATCCACCCGAAAGAAAGTGTGAATGTCGAAGTCACTGAGCGCCTTTCTTATTGTTTCCGAAGTACCCGATCGGTACAGAATTCCGGCCGAGGCCATTTTCTTCTTTTCTTTCTTCGTCATGCAAGTTTTCAGTTGCTTTCTTATAAAAACCAATACATGGAGCATCGATTTTTCGATACGTCCCTTGTTTTTGATTCAAAGGAAAACCACCATGATTTTAAAGCTCAATAGATTCTCTTCAGGACACAGGCCCTAGCCTGAACAGGTATAAGCCCCTCTAGACTCGTCCGAAAAACCCACGTGAGCATCACATGTCGGTCGGCATGCAATTGGGAAATGTGCGAACAGCCCACCGAAGGTACAAACTAATCAACCAGCTAACTAAATCAAACAGCAGAACGAACCAGTTCTGAAAAATTCCAGTGGCATCTCGATAATCGATTGGTTTAGCATTCAACTAAGCTGTTCGTATGTAGCAAACGTTTCTAGTGTTCTGATTCTGGGTCGCAGTGTGTGACATTTTACGCATTGATCGTTGTCATTGCACAACTGGATCACTAATGTTGCGAAACTTCATCGAAAATTCCGTCACACTGTTGATACAACCAGTTCGCCTGTTTCTGGGATAACCAAAGAATTGTTTCAACATCATCAATTGGTTAAGCCAGGAAATCATTTTTGACTTTACTAGCCTCCCTGAGGCTGCTTACGACTACTGTAAAATAATGTAAGCGCTTGAGGGGGAGAAACCAATTTTCTATTTGATGGAAAAGAAACACTGATCGACACGAGTTTTTATCACGCCAATTCGTTTAGCCTAGCACGCTTACGACTTGAGTGATTGACTTCTGGCGGGATTTAGTCGTAAGTACTATTCTGCAAACCTGGCCGCACCATCATTTGCATGTAGTTTGGTTTTGTTGACCCAGCTAAGGGCATTTAGGCATCACTCTTCATTGCAGTAAATAATCCATTACCTGCAACATGCACCTCAAGCGTATATACAAAACCGATGAACTGACCTTTTTGTGAAGCTTCAAAACTGTCATCCCCATCGATGGTTTCAATCACGGGAACCAGATGAATACGTCGACGAGTAGGTTCGTGCTTTTGCAATAATTTGTTTGCTTCTTGCACGCTCTTTTTGAAACATATTTCTTGAGCTACATCATTTTTGTCGATAATAGCACCTTTTGGAATAAAGTAATGGGTACCAGGTTGTTTAGTTGGCATCACTCAATACACTGGGTAGAAAAATTAAAGCGTATACACCACGATACAATAGTGAACGGACAAAAACCTTTATCAGGAGTGCATCCTGACTGCCTGCCGACAAGTTTATTTGATCTAGTTTCTCTATTGAAACAATCGAAGACGCTTTTTATGAGCTACCCTAGTTGAGCTTGGCGTTTAGGATGTACGTAAATCATCAACAACACCAACGAACAGCCTGATTCTAGTTTCTCACTAGAATCTCATTCGAATCGTTCGGAGAGTGAACGGATGATAAGTCCATTTAAGAACCACATGGTGATTCGTCGGAGGATTTTCGTCGGTCAGGCACGGCTAAACTTCAGAAAAATCCGTCCACGAATCCCCATGTAATTCTTAAATGGACTGGACTTATCATCCACTCACACTCCTAACGATTCAAATGAGATCCTGGTGAGAAATTAAAAAAGACTGCACTAATACATGGATGGTTGGACAGAAGAATACCGGGATGAAAGTCGACAATGTCATAAGTGTCCACTCTCACAATCTGCTGCAGACAAAACAAAGATGTGAAATAAAATCAGATGAGATTCAGTGCTGAGTGATGCCTAACATATACGAGGTTTGGCTCGCGATAGACAGCGGTTAACCTCGTGGAATTTGGATCTAAAGATGGCCGGTTGGTTTCCTCTACTCTCATTCACATCCCGATTCGTGAGTACCTCAGTAACGCTGCACATCTTAAGTTAGATAAATCAAAGGATGTAAACAGTTTATTCTGTGCTTGTTTTGAGATGGCGATAGAAGGAGTTCCGGTGTTAAATAAAATGAAACTTCCACTTACGCTCGACTCAGATATTTTTATGATTACTGTTAACATTGCCTAGGCATTTCAGGCTATTCAAAACATACGCACACATTCGTGATGAAACTCACCCACAGAAAGTTGGACTGTCTCGTAAGATCGTATTTGGGCACGTGAAGATTTAGAAAATAACCCAAGCAACATAAAGATTCTTGTGATCCAGCTCAATGACTGCATTTTTTCTGTTGTTCGCAATGCTAAGGCCGAAGCTGAGATTGTAAAATACTGCAAAACAAGCGAATATGAACGAGAATAGGGTACTTCAAAGCACACTGAATGGTAACCAGTTGTCAAATCAAAAGGGACGACTGTACTAATCCGAATTCCACTGTAGACTGTCTAACGAGGCTGACGCAACAAGAAAATGAAAATCGTGCAGTTAACAAGTACGGTATCGTAAGCAGTTCATAATCCGAAAGCGGCAGTTTAAGTGATCTGGAGCTCAGATTAGGAAGCCTTAGAAATTGGGTTTATGCTGAACTTGCCTCTTATGCAAGGCAAGCCCACTGTTGAACTGCGGAAAATAATGCAGAAGTGGAAATTAAATGATTGCTGAAATCTCCCGCCAACCAGCCGTGTAAAATTAAAACATGAATGCAAAGGTAGCAAAAGAAATCCTTTTTTGTTGTCACCAGTGGTCAGCACTTTCTGCCCTCATCGCCCCCATCGAGATTTTCAGGTCAGGTAGATCTGAGTCACGCAATATTATCATAAGCTGAAAATGCAATATCCACGTGAGTGCTGCAACTAACTAGTAATGAACACACTTGCATATTATAAATAATCTTGGAAGACAACATACTGCGGAGGGAAAGAACCCATGAAGTGAGAGGTTAGCTTGTTTTGTGACGGAGTTTGCAATTCACATTTCTCTGGTGTAAAGCCATCTTCAAGAGGTGCAGAATGTTCATGGGGATATTACGGTTTTCATTAGGACAAACATTTGCTTAATATCTGAAGCTGGTCCGGAACGAGGATTTTAACAAAAATCGCAAAACGGTAACCCCATCCAGAAACTGCCGCAGTCTGGTTGAGCACATTAGATGAGCTTTCAATCTATTCGAGACTCCACTTTGCTGGGGTCTTTTAAAAGATGAACCTCACGTGTGGATTTATTTTCTACTGATCATTATTCATGGTTGCGTGCAAGATAGTTCAGTCCATCTGATATAAAATTCCAATGCATACTGCAGTTCAGGGATTGAAGCAATGCTAGTTTATACAAAGAAAACTTTTCACATCAAAGACAGACAGAAAGAGTGAGAAAGATTTTTGACAGATCTGGAACTAAACGTAGTTTTTAAACGGTAGCCAATAACTGTAAGTGCTAAAGATCGCTTCGATTGGTCAGTCGACAATCGATTTCATCTCTGGTTCGTTATCTTCCGTCCCGATTATTTTAGACAAAAAACCAGATGGAGCAGACAATAATTTTCCGTTATACTGCTTTCATTTGGTCAAAACCTACTGGTCGATGATTAGTCCGCCGACTAATTCTTCTCGCCGTAATTAGCCGATTTTCTTGTGCTCGGCTTATCAATTGATGTTTTCAGTCAGATGTTTCCGCAGTTGTGTTGGCCGTTGTGTAGGGCAAAGGGTAAAACGATCCAACATCCACCGGTCTTAGAATTAACGGGATCATATAACGAATATTTGAACCGCGAAATTTCCAAAAATTTGAAGCTGATTAGATAACAGAGCATCTGATTTTGAGTGAATTTGGATGATTTCGTTCTTCTTTCAAACTCCTCGTCTGTCATCAAGTGTGAATTAGAAGCAATTAAATCAAACTACTCATCAGCCTTATGCCGGAACTACAAAAGCTGTTTGAAACGGTGGCCTTTTGACATTTTATGTCTGCAAGAATATTGTGAGTGTTCGGCGACTGCTTGGTGCATAACTGATTATATGAGGCACCGCTGGTGCTCCGTAATCTGATGCATACCCTGCTTAGACAATATAATTTTGAATGAATTTCTTTAATTGAATTTGGTCCACCGATTAAGGGGAAGGCGCTTCATGCCAAGAATTGGTGGGACCTGTAAAGTGATGCACTTCAATACAGCGTTACTTAAGATCAGCGGGCTGGCAATGGTTGCTAAGGGAAACCTTCTTCAAGCAGATCTATGGTCGCTTGAGCGCAAAAATTTAACTACATGTTAAAGAACAACCAGTAAATCACAGGTTTTACAACACCAAGTCGCTGGATACCAAATAAGCGCGCACGCTTTGCCCGTTTCAAGTGCTCATAAAAAACCACCAACCAGAAAACCTCCACAGCTGTTGGCAGCCTCCTGTTAATCTGTTATCACTGGTTTCCGATATGTGAACCATCATGAGGGATCTATGCGTACGCCTTATCCACCGAAGACGAAAATACTAAGGAAATCAAGTAGAATCCAGAAAAACCCTTTTAGTTTGCCTTTATGCTACTAGTGGTGTCCACAGATTAAGGCCATGTGTAATACAAAACGGAATACATCGAATGCAAAAACCAGTAATGGACTTTTCATTCGTTAGGACAATCATTAGTAAACGATACACAGGGTATTCTGAAAACCCACGGGACGTCTGTTATCTTTTTCTTCTCGCAAATCACCCTGAAGCACCGCAAGCATTTCCATCTAAGAAGCCTGAAATTATTTTGGCAAACAGTAGCAATTTCCCTCGCCCTATTTCTATCCGTTTCCTTAAAAGTAGTATAGGCAATGTTGTACATATCTGCCAGCTGGGCGACTTCACGAGCCTAAAACCCGGTGGAATAAGTGCTCTTGTGTTTAGTAACCGAAAAAGAGGAGAAATGTTCTGCTTTATTTTCGGCTAACCGATCGACAATCGGTCCTATCTTTAGTTTCCACTAACTCTGAAACAAAAGATCACATCGGGCAGGTATAAAGGTTCATTTAGTAATCAAAAATAGAATGGCTTGTATTGGTCATCTATGATCATCAGTCACTGACCGATTCCTCCGTTGGCTGATTTCGCCTCCATTATGCATTGATTTTATCTTGTGGCTTTATTGTTCACATTATCGGTTGACATAATCGATGCGGTACTGCCGCAGAAGTATTGATTGATCAGAATTCATCACGCTATCCGTCTTTCTGTCCCATTTGCGTTCATATGGGTGTTCTGTTTTTTAATCAAACTTACCATTGACTGCTAGTTGAAAATACAGGTAGACATTCTTGCATATCTAATTACGGGTCATAACGGAATTCCTTAGTCTGTCTGTGGTCTACAGCAAAAAAATAAATAACCTGTCGATTGCTTTTACAGTTTGTCTGGCAAAATTCGCACTTCTATCTCTGAATTGCAAAAGCGATTTTGTCGTAAAGTCATGGTATTTGGCCTAATGAAACCAACTAATCGTTAGCCCCTCCCCCCCCGTAGGAAAACAGCACTACTTCCTGCACTATTTCCTGTGTCTTTGTACAAACTCACTGCTAGTAAATAACCACAAATGTAAGTAGCTGCGTAGCACATTTTGCGTTTCGTTCAGACGCCAGCCTATAGGTTAGCCCGTGGACCAGCATACTGCGTGTTCAGATGTAACTCATTTATGAAGCAACATCACAACTGACTAGAAGAAATCAAAAGTCACGGGGGGTGGAGCTAGAAAACAAAACTGTCGGCTATTTGGAGACAACACTTAAACGCACGGCCTGTAGTCATACGAAGGGTGAGATGGCATCCTCTGGAAGAGTCAGCACAGATGAGCAAATTTATTTCGTGACGTAAGAGCAATCTAAAAGATAAGGAAAGTGCCTTTTGGTCTATAAGAATACTTATGTCAGTTATGTTTCTTTCTCACCCCAGGAATTGCTACTCTACGGACGTGATAGCCTCAGGCTGTCATTGGCCCAGAAATATCTTCACCCTGCCTGTCTTGTTGAAACGGAATTTTAAATATTGTAAGTAATCCAACCAGAAATCGGGCCGCCATTGGCAAATGTACTCACTTTTCAACTTAATATTTGACACGCACAGCGGTCATTTTTCACATAGTACCATCCGCAGTTGACAACTTTGGTTACTTACTTTACTTTCACTTAGCTACCTCCTGTCAGATAATAGGTCGGCCCTATGAACATCGTGAATATTTGCTGATCAGGGATTGGTACTGTAGGCCTGATACCCGCCGATCGCTACTCGGTTTTGTTTCCAGTAACGGTTACCGTATCCTTTTTCGTGGGACTGATTCACTTCTTCATCTGGGAGCAGCAGAGCCACTTTAAACATGCTGGGAACATATCGTTTGTGAGGAGGGTTCCGTGTCAGAATGCGCCAGAAAGTGACGGAATCATTACAACCGACGAGGATGCAAAAAGTTGGACTGCTCCACAATGTTGTTTTGCTGTTAGGGGTTCCTTCTTCCAAGTTTGTCATAGGTAGCCGCCGCAAACGTCAGTGATCAAATACTTCCAACTTCTTGATATTCTCGAATGTCATTGGCCAGGTATCGCGCTGATAAGCCAACCCGATGGACGTGAATGTTCCCCTGGAGGATGGTTCCGTTGTGTCAACGGCGCTCGTTGAGGCTGCAAAATCGCTCTGCGAGCGTTTTTAATCTGTATATTAATTTCTTATTTCGTTTCGAAGTTATTTAGGAGCACTGTTCCAGACTGTCCGAATGATGACTCAGTTTCGATTCACTGGTAGCCATTGGGAAGATCGAGGTTTTTGTTTTCGTAGTATGAATTTCGGGGCCCAATTTCGAGGCATAGAGAGTTTTGCCATTGAGTGTTGGCTGCTTGGCCACTGGGGACCTAACGAGCCCAGTCACGTCGGCTGCAAACTCCAGATTCAAAATGTAGACCGTTAAACTTAGATGGACACCTATTGCTCATAATGCAGTCGATGGCGTGACTGAACAGAACCGAAGGAAATGAACAACCCTGTCTCACCCCGAACTAGAGAGTTCCCGAGATTTCTCACCTTACAGTACCAGTTGTTTGGTAGGGGGAGGGTAGTAGGCCCTTGGAACTGCTTTACGATTGACACGGATGACATCGGCTTCTGTTAGTTTCCATAAGGGCAAGCAATTCTATGAGCCAAACGCAGCGCATAAATAAATGACGAAAGTTGTTGTTGGCTGCTGGAACCTGTAGGGTTGTTCCAGTACTCGGCGCAATGTAAATATCTGAGCAGTCCAGACTGTCACCTCTAAAACGCCCTGGCTTTGTCTAGAGTGGTAATCTTGAGCAGTAGCGAAGCAATTAAGAAGCTGCACTCAGAGTGTCTTTGCGGCGAAGCCAATCTGACTGATGCCTTTGTAATTCTTGCAAATTGATTTGGTGTCTTTCTTGAGGATAGGTAGCAGGATCGATGTGTCTTAGTCCTTCTGAACTTCCCTCTAGTCCTTTCCAGGCAGCTTCTTTTTGACTGTTTTGAGTATGTCCCATTAGTTTTCCATTGAGACATTGTTCTCTGATGTACTGGTGGTAGTTACCAACTGTGCGGCGATCGTAGATCACAGCGCCTTGCGTTTTCTTGTGATTTACAATGGTGCAGCGCTTAATCCAGCCAGTAAATTGCATCCGTCCCTTGAACCTTGGTACATAATGGGCCCCATTCGGCAAGGCGAACTTCTCACTAACAGGCAATAACTACGCCACCGTCATGTAATATCCGCATCGCAAAACTCTAACTGTCGGTCCCTAACAGGGTCCTTATATTCCATCAAGCTAAATGGGTTGTTTTTTTAACAGGAAAGAGTCACTTAGGCCTCTGGGACTCTAAGGGCGTCGCTTGCTCGGACATCGTGGCATGATATAAGGAGTGGAAATCGTGACGATTCGTAGAGCAATGAAACTGAGTTACCGGATTCAACGTTAATTCAACTAAAAATATCGACTTAGGCTATCTAATTATCGCCAAAGTCTTTGTTTTCAAACCCCAGTGATAGTAAATGCATTTAGTGGGAACCCACGACAAAACGACTCGAATGAAAATCTCTTTTTTTCCCTGGCTCTTGTGGCAATACTCAATAAGGATATAGAAACAAGGTCAAAACACACATGAAAAGTTCGACCAGTAGACTTAACAATGAATCCGAAATCCATTAAATTATAAATCATATAGTCATAATGTTTATTCCTGACCCATTTTGTCCTTACGGGCTTCAAGTCACTGACGGTCATACGTTCATTGACCAACTGATTGTTGATGGCGAGCATAAATTACTTTCTGAAAACTGTTTGACCTGTTTTTATACACGTACAATTTCGACCACGAAACCAGTCAGTTGCAGAGGTAACTGTCCTCACTTATGCATAGATAATAAACACGTTTTTCTAACTGGTGTGCAGATGAGAAAATTGGTAACTTCGTCGACTAGACACCAGTAACTTCAGTACTGCAGTAACAGCGCCAAGATAGTTGTCCATGTGACGAACGACTTTAACCTGGACTCAGCTACATACGCAAAGAAATAAGGCTCGAAGCGAAGCTGATCAAAGAACGTCAAACATCAACCGGGCAACGGATAAGATGACGGCATTACATGTTACATGAAATTATTCACCATCCAGCGTGAACGCTCGGAAATCATAGGATTACTGCACAACTGTATGGTCTTTGACGGGAGTCATCCACACTCGCCACGTCTAAACTGGCACGCGAGCTAGATGATGTGACACCCGTTTGGTACTGATTTGCATGTCCACCTGCCGCTCACGCAACATGACGGTGACAGGGAGACAATAGGCCTTTACTAACTGATGTAGAACGTTTGGCGATCCACCATCTTAATGCTCAGATGAGCCTATCTGCCAGGCACATTTTTATTTGTTCGAATAGGACTGATGCATTAAACCACTCATGATTTTCAACCAACATGAATCATCGGACATGAAAGTCCCAGATACGTCTACCTGATTAGTTACAATAGCCGCGGATTCGGGCTGGTGCTTCAGGAGAATTCGGTCCTTTCTTCTGTACACATTGCTACTGATAGAGAACATGCCGTCCTTTTTGTGGAACAGCTTACATACAAAATCTTATCCGAACGTATCCGTGGGTATATTCGTACGGAATCAGACACTAAAGAAAAATGTCTGTTTCATTCCTCGGGACTGACATCTCTCAAGAACCGGCTTCAACGCTGTGGATATACGCGATGAACTTTTACATTTCATTCAACCCATCATATTCAATGATAGAATTCTCCACACCCACCATAAAATCAGTGAAATTTCATGTCTCCAAGTCCATAAACTGATGCTCGCTTCAATAACCACACCTTTCTTCAACAGTCGAGAAAGTATACCGTGTGAATCATAAATTTCAAAAATGTATTTCGGAGAGTAATCAACTTGTTTACTTCCCGAAACTCTTGTGTTCCCACAGTATTCGGGTGAAATTTCACCTTGACTTTAAGCTACCTGCTGTCGATTCCAAACAATCGACAACCATGACTAATCTCTCGCCGGTTTGCAATATCTAACAGTCCACGTTGATTACATCGGCGGCAGAAAGTTTACAGATAAATCAACAAGTCATTTTTATCCATTTGTGCCACGGACTCTACCGGTCGGGCTTTTAAAACCTAAAATAATGCAGCCATAAGCAGACTCCGGGATATTACTGTTAGAAAAGGCAGGAAGTAACAGGATTTCTAGGACAAACGTTCACTGAGGTCGACTTACATCATTACTCCGGTAAAGATGAAAACTCCATTCAAATACATTTGATCAACGATACTAACATGAAGGTTTCGAAGACATGGGCACAAAATGATGGGCAGTTGAAGGTTAAGGATATGAGTTCACGAGTCGTCTCCAACAGTCAATGATTGATCGGTTAAGATGAAAACCACTAGGAAGCCATTCAGTCTGAGTTAGATTCCACTTGGTAAATCAAAATCACAGGGACGAGTACACCTCATCAAGTCTGTCTGTCACTGCATTCATCTGTCAGTACGCTGGTGTCCATGTATAGCTGTTATCTCCCAAATCACCCGCCGTATGGCTCGACGGCTTGCTTCCCGATAGTCTCGGTGGATTGATCGAGTTCACCGTGACGGAATTGGTGTGGTTTGATCCACTCCTCCAACGGTTTTTGTTTGTTCACCGATTCGTTCGGCCAAACGCAATGGAACTAATGGAACATTACTGACGTGCTAACACACTACTACGATCTTGTGCGTTAGACCAATCGTGGGCATACGGAGTGTCTGTCCGTAGTTGTGGCTGATTCCCATACATCCCCGCGTGTCGTAAGTCCCACTGCGATTTTGTTCGTCTGTACGTCTATCTATAAACACTAGTGTGTCCTTACTCTATTCGTAAGATCCCCAGGTCCTGGACGGCTAGCGGGCAAGAAGCAAACATTGATCCAAATTTGCCGCTCCCCTACCCATTTCTGTCAGTTGGTCGACCTTTCATGGAGCATATTATTTGTTTATCAAATTAGCAGCTACTGCACCCTAGTGCGTATTTTTACAAAATTTTAATCTCACCCAAACTGCACAACGCTTAGAAGTGAACTGATTTTGTTTTTTTTTCACGATTCACTCGGACTATCTTACTGTTATTCGCAATGTTATCTTTTATTTTTTTACCTTTAACTTCCCACATTAACGACATAACAGTGTACACCATTTTCATGCAGCGGGCCACGGCCAGCAGAGGATTACCGAATGGGGAAAGTGACCAATGGTGGGTGGATTCAAATCTGCGACTTTCACGTCCAAATTCCAGGCTTGGCCACCGCCCGTCGAGCACTAACCTTTGAGGAGGCTGAATTTCATAATTCAATGGTCAGAAGTTACTTATAAAATCGTTCTTCACTAAACAAATTTAAATCAACAAACTCAAACTCGTTTTTCGCAAACTGGCTTCTCTGGCAATGACATAAAGCTTTTGCCTGGTCGAAAAATCAAAAACTCAGGCGGCGAGTTTGACAAAGATCATTCTTAAGTTACGTTTATAAATTCGTCCTTTTTCCTTTCGTGTTTCCGTAGTTCTTATGCCCTTTTCACCGCAAAAGTATGTCATGAGGGCCCCTCTCACGCAATTCCCAAATACGACCGTGCCTTACTTGGACCACGGATTAATACGTTGATAGACAAAGCGCGGTGTAAATGTTCGCTTTCTGCTCATTGGCGCCATGGTAGCAAAGCCTCATCCCATGCTGCAATGACCTGGTTTTGTTTGACGGGCCTTGAAGCTACCGCACTTGGTTACTGAGACGGCCGCTACGGACCGCCTTCACATGTATTTGGATGTGTCTGTTCAACTTTCGAGCTTTCACATTAACCCCAATAGTTCACCTCTGATGACGTAGCCTGTCTAGTCAATCCCTGATTACAGTTCTTAAATGACTGTTTCCGATACAGCTGTTGTGTTCCTAACTTATACTTCAACTATGAATTCAGAGGTTATATATCTTCCTCCTAAAGCCCGAAACGTTTTGGCTGACCCGACAAAATTTTTCTGGCTTTCAGATTTTTTCGTAATGGATTACCGCATACTTGGACGTCACAAATCTTCTGAAAAGTTCACAACAATTGTGGATTATTCAAGAGGGCTTTTGAGCTCACTTCTGATTAAATTGCATGGTTTCTTCTCTATCTGATCTGAAATTGAATTTCTCTCCGCCTGAAATATTTTTTTTAATCCACCTCACTGCCCATCCAGAGTTGGTTCTGCCAAACATCCTAGAGTCGGCCTAGGTGCAAATTAGAAGTAGACATATCCAATTCGGTGCCGTCTCCATAAAACTGCTGCATCTATCTTTTAGTATCGCCAAACTCAGGTAGCATCCTCATGTGTCTTCATGTGCCGATCTGAGTCGAATCACAGTCCAGAAAACTTACGGAGACAATAAGGATCCTCTCGGGTGAACGGTTGGGGAAAATTTTATTTTATTTTATTTCTATTTCGATTTACCCTGTTGTGTTGCTTTTTATCCAGACGGATTTCACCACTAAAAACTTCTGGCTTTCCAACAGTCTGCGGTGTGTCCTCAACTAGGCAAACACAAGATTTTTTACAATAATGACTTCAAGCTGTTTTTTCACTGCTACTTATATGCCCTATCAAATCAATCTAAATCTCGGGTGAAAAGCCTTACCACAGAATAAATAACTTTGGATATCGGAATGTGTTATTAAAAGGAATACTTTCGGATTTAATACATTTGATCGCCTCCTGAATGTCTCCTGTCTGTGATAGGACATCCAAAGGGAGATTTCGAGGATTTCTTGGGGATTCCTCGGTGTCGGTTCGGGAGTTGTCAGGCATTTATTTTTAGCTTAATTCAGTCATCAGGAGATGACAAATCACGACAGGAAAAGCAGCAATCTAGTATCAGATTAGACCATCATATCTTACCAAATTCTGTATTGTTTACACATCTTTCACTCATTCTCGACTACTTGTTAATTATCGTACTGGTTTCATCCCTCGCCTTTCGTGTTCTTTTAGTTTTCCCCTTTAACCAGCTTGTTGCCTTTAGCTTCACCCGAGCCCATACGAAATCGTGGGACCAAGCATAGCCTTCAAACAGTAGCCCACCTCTTTTTCTCTTCGACTTGTGTACCGAATCTGAATTCCGACTTATTTCTTCGAGAACAAACCCATATTGTTTGCGGCGAATGTGGGTGGGATAGAAGGCAAAATGCTTTCCAGTTTCCGTTAGTTGGTTTAGTTTAGCGTGGCCTGAACACAAACCCATAGCACTCCACTCTGCTTAGTTCATATATTTCACTCGCTTTTTAGTAATCTGTAATAAAGTTTAAGCATTTTGGCCGTGGGTGTTTCTTTTTGAAATAAAATGCAAAACAACGTATCAAAAAGGAAGAATATTTTTCCGTTTTGAAACATTTCATATGCATATCATGGGGTATCATCGCATGCTCACAGTGACGTCTCCCCCACTAGCATAATCTGAATTGATTTGGAACCAATATAGTGTTGCTAATGCCATTCATTGCTTCCGATCTTCTGGGACGTTCCCTATCTAACTAGTCACGTACCGTGTTTGAAAAATATAAAATATTCATATACTGACAATATCAATTCGACGAGTAGTGGAACGTTCTCGATTTAAATAACAAGCATACCAATTACGCACGCCAGTTCTCGTCGTTTTAGTAAAGACAAAACTGTAAGTGAAACTAATGTGAAATCGTGCGTTATGACCTGAACACCTGAATCAAGGAAAACAACAACCGGAGTGGCTGGCGGTAGGCACATCAGAAATTATTGGATCATTGGCATGTGCAAGTCTGGACGGAATTCATCAAGCGTCGGTGAAAAAGAGGACCAAATTCGAGGCAGTTGACTCCATTGTGGTAAATTCGCGTTTTCTGGCTGACCGTGAAAATGATATTATAAAGTCGATGATGATCATTATTTGCACAACGTACATATGTCTAAATGACACACTTACATAGGACCGGAAAAAGAATCAATCAAATTACGTTACAATATAAGTGACCTATTTGTTTGCTCACATGCCGCTTGTGTTGTCTCAGACAGGTTTCCAGGCATTTTTGCCCCATAAAATAAACGAGTGATATTCCGTTATTCCTGTTAGTTGGGATTCAAGTTACTTGATGTTGGATGATTGTACGAAAAATGCACACCTGATGCATATTCATTCACTGAAGCTGACAGATGAATTTGAGAAGTGCAGAAATGATCCAGATGTGAAAAATCGTTTTTGGAAACTTAACCAATAAGGGGGAAAGATGTGCAGTTTCCAGAACAGATTCAACTTACTTTAAACAGACTTGATAATGTTATCTCCTTTAAATCTTGGCAGTATGCCAGTGTGTTCATGTATTCTACTAAAATTGGCTCCGAATTTTGCGCAGGCATCAGGTTGTCAAACTGCCTGCCCATCGTGATGAGATACTGATTCTTCTGGGAACCATTAAATGAGCTAAAACGCACACAATTAGTAACTGGTACTAATACGACTTTATTCTACGTTGTCCTCTTGTCCAGCAGTTATATTTGCTTGGAAGCACTTCTAACTGTTAATTTCTAGTGATCATGGATAAATTTCAAACTTGCTTGCACTTTAATAATCCGTTGAGAATTGGAACGGGATGGCTGCACGTCGCCGTTTTCATTATGGGTGTATAATTCCAACATTTTGTTCGGTAACACTTGCCGGGCTTTTGGCTTTTGTTGCTTCTGTCGCTTGTTGTACCTCTCATATCGAATTACTTTTGATCCCTTCTTAGGACTGATATTTTTGCATATCCTATACGGTGCGACTTCTCGGTTTGTAAGATTCAGTCGGTCATCGGTTTCCAGCGGCCCATTATTCGTTCATCCAATACCAGCGTCCAGTTTATCTCGTTTACCCTGAGACCCGATGTCTCCTCGGATTGACTCAAGGCTGCAGCATGCCTGTCATAACATCGGTTGTACTAAGTTACATTATCTCGTGTTCTCGTTTATCTGACTTGTCCTTGCTTTGGGCGTGAACGGTAGTTTATATTTTTCAGCTACTGCTGCTAGCCATCTTATTTTTGCATATTTACTGTACCACATTTATTATTTTCGCACATTATGGATAAAGATTGTTATCTTCACTCATGTTTCTCTACCACTTTTCATGTTTGCATGTATATCGAGTATTCTGTACGCGTCACTTATCATATACGGAGAGCAAATCGGAAATATGAACTTCGTCAAGTAATCTGATAAATTCACTGACTTCAATGTACATATTTATGTTACGAGTGATTTTCCAGGAAGAAAGAAAGTACCAGACAGTCAAGCCAAGAGAAAGGCCATTCGGCCCCCAGTTGGAAGAATTTTGACCTAGTAAGCTCATGATGATATGGTTTTCCCTACCACTCATCGGTCCAGTTCAAATTACCTATGAATCTCACAACTACTTAAGAGCAGTAGGTAGGATCGTTGTTACTGAATGCCCGTGGGAATGCAACTTTTATGACACAGAAATTAACTTTTAACCGGAGATTAAACCATTCTTTTAATGGAAATGAGATAATGTTCCAGATACCATAGACAAGCCTTGTTTTGTTCAACTGATTATTTAGCATTGCTCTCTCAGTGATGTTCGAAATTTGTGTGACTTCTCGTCCAGTACTTTGTGTACAAGCCTGATAGGATTAATCGTATCAAAACTTAAGGTTAGATTGCCGATAGAGAGTGCTCGACATGAACGATAGTTGGACATTTGTGAAAGAATGTTCCGCTCCAAACGAAAAAAAGATCTGTTATACCTAGATAAACCTCCGTATGTTAGCCTTATGCTGTATGCACCACTAGACTACACACAAAGTGAATGTGGTTTCAACTTGGCCTATAGTTGAGTGCATTCGGTAAATCGGCCAGTTTCTTGGAATTCGGCAACGTGAACATTTTTTATCTCCACGGGAACGGCAAACTGCTTGGTCAGCAGATCTCCCAACTTTGGAGGATAATTAGCAATTTGTTACGCACTGAACGGTCCAAACAACGTCTAATTCGAAATGTTTAAGATCCGGTATGATTATCGCAGATGAAAAAACAAAGGTCAGCCTGTAGAATATCCATCGAACAAATTTGTTTTTGTTCTGGCTATTCCATTTTCGGTATTGGTTATTTTACTTGCAATCAATTGGCCCCAATTGGGGCTGTTTCGTGATGTAAAGTGTATTAGTATTTACGTGAGATTTCAGGTACGCAGATGTCAAAAACTTTGTGTTAATCCAGACAGCATGACTGCCATCTGAAAGATATCCTGCTGAAATCAAAACGGTTCATGAAAGTCATCTGAGATTCACCCGGTACAAATAATAAAACTTGGTACACTCAGGTGATTGCCACGAAAATCGGACGTGATGGTCCCACTTCTCACATGTCAGATTTTTCTCTGCAAATTGATTTTTAAGACCCCTAGCAAGAGAAGACAAAGAGTGTTTGAAATTCCTGTAGTAAATGAGTGATAATTGCACATAAAATATATGCGGATATACATATTACACCCACCTGAAAACAAACTTGGCGCCAAAACAAAATCAGGAAAAGAACGCAAAAGGGAAAACAAAAAAACGGAAGGAAAATCAACTTATGTCTTTAATTTTTACTGTCCAGAATTTTTGATATTTTTGTTTTGTTCTTCATATTCTTACGGGTCAGAAGTTGTGCAAGCGGGCCATGCAGCATTTGGGCCACTGATTTCTGCTCTGAGACATATCTCTCAGTGTCTCCGACCACCAACAATCCTCATTTCTTGAGCCTCAACCAGGAAGACGGAAAGCACAACCAAAATGCAGAAATGGAAACCAGCTTCTTCGTGCCTCTACGCCAAGTCATAGCTTGATCACTTCGACGCTTCTTCTAGCCTTGACCAGCACGTACAAAAAAGTACGAAAGGGCAGACGATGGGCAGTTATACGCAATACGTGTCCAAGCCATCCGGGGCGATGTAGAACGATTAACTCAGTCGGGGGAAGACTATCTGCACCCAACAATGGACGACGTACTCATTATTGCTAACCCCATAATCCCAACCGGACAGGTACGATACTTCGCCGGGAATCCCCAACACGAAAAAGCCAGGTCTCGCAACCATGAAGAACTACGGAATGTGGTATTATACACGCTTCCGTTGAGAGAAAGCCGGATGTCGTAACAACGTAACAATTGTCCCAGGTTCGCTCTGGTTTTCACGGTTCGTGACGTGATTCCTTTCCCAACATGAACAGGTGTGATCAGACTCTCAAAGTACTTGAAGGTATTTACTACTTCTACCAGTCTTGAAAAAGTACCTTGGACTTTGAAGGTATATAGCGCATGCCTCATCCGGACGTCTCAATTATCAAACTGTCCAAAGCATTAAATTGTCGGCGTATCATGATTTAGAAAGACTATTTCATCGGAGTTATCTAATTCAAAACTTTGCTCCGTTGGGGCGTTAAACTCCACTGTCCAATAAACTGGACAAAGCATACTACAGAAAATCCTCTATGGCAAAAGTGAAAATAATTGGGGGTATGTGTGTGACAGCTTTGCCATAATCTACTAAGTTCTGACTTTTGCCCTACTTCGTCCTCGATCTCTGCGAATGAACCTGACTCCCGGTCGATATCGCTTCTTCCCACTAAATCCTGCGAGAAAAACCAAGTAAGTCAACCAGACAAAGTGTTGGTTCGATGATCAAAACAGAATTGCGTGCATTGGTCTTTTATGATCAACACTCACTGGCCGATTCCTTCGTTGGCTGATTTCGCCCCCACTATTAATCGGTTTTATCTTGTAGCATTTTCGCTCACATTATCGGTTGACATAATCGATGCGGTACTGTCGCAGAAGCATCGATCTTTGACCCGGGTAATGATAGGCCGAATCAAAATCCATTATCCTTACATTTTTTCTCTTGTTAGTAAGCGGCGTCTTTTGGTTTTTCTCCATTCCTCTGGAGGACACATCCCACTCTCGAGCTGCTCAAATCACTTTCTTCGTAGTCTTCCGCTTTTCGTTTGCTTGCTTCCTTCACATGAAATTCGCGCTCTCTACTTCTGCACTCTCTTCTGTTTCGAGTACCTTCTCTCATGAACGGTAACTGACAGAAACAAGATCCCCTACAATCAGGAAAAAGACATGCAGTTTCGTACTTCGTACTTCGTTAACTTACGAGCAGCTCGGTTCAAATTGAAAGCAGATATGGTCACGAGTAGGGCAACAGATTCAACAATATTTTAGCGTCGATTGGAAAAGGATTCGGAACGGTCATCTCATGTTGAAATTCTGTGGTTTGGTTTTCGTCTTCCATGCTTCACTTAACTTTGTTCAAAGTTTCAATTTCAGGGTCTTCATCGGCCAAACACGCACAGCCACCTTTAGTTTCGTCCTCACACTGTTCCGTGGAAAACTAAGCGAACTCGGACAATTCATTTGACTCTCCCAGATAATGTTTCCATCTAATTTAGCACCATCGCAGGATTGTTCCTTTCCCCGTTGACTTCAAACAATGGGATTGGTAAAGTTCGTCTGGTTCCATTGCCGAGACAATCGCGCAATATAACCAAATGGTGTTCTTTTTTCTCACCAGATAAATTCATAGACGCAGCAAAATATAGAAACTTCTGGTTCCAATTTTTGCACACTCCCATGAGTCGATTTGAATATCTCAAATCCAAACGTGCATCGTGCATTTTTGGTGCCCACCAAAAAACCTGGACATTTCGGTATTTGGAGCCATGGAAAGTATTACGGTATGAACGACAATTTCGCAAACGACACTTCCACTTTTAGATAAAAACGACGTGGTCAGTCTGGGCCCATGGCTGATTCGAAGAGGATGGACGCTAGGTGTTTTACCGGTGGCCGGAGCACTTGTGTTTCGCACTAACGAGAAACAGTCGGTGGTTTGAACACAAGGTCAGTAAATATTCCCCTTTTTCTGAACCGTAGTAGTCAAAAAGGACTACTTGGAACAGCCTTGTTTGAGGGCAGACGACCTTCTCGTGGTGTTTCACGCCAAAATCATGATCTCACCACGCTTTGCCGTGCGTAAGAGTTCTTGCCGCTTTTGGTAGACGGTGTCCATTATTGCATCTTGTATATTGTGTGCTAAAACAAAAATCAAATTTCATCTGTTAGGGCAACGACTGCTGAATTTGCATGAATCCCTAAATTTCACTGCGTATAGCCGGTTATCCACTTTGATCCAGTCAAGAAGCACATACTGTTCTCTCACTGAGAGCCATATCAAAACCAAAAATGCCATAAACCGCAGACTTAGGGTCCAAAAAAGGCCCAGATGAAAGTTCACTAAAAGATTGAATGAAGATACCAATCGGTTGATACAGATGGTCTCTTGGATGTCACACACCGACGGCTAGTGTCTTCTATCTAGGGGCTAAACGCGCCTATCGTCATATATATATCAGTGTTCGTGGACTGAATGTGGCTAGTTTGGAGGGTAATCTATGATAAAGAGGAAAGTTAGCTAACAGAAATGCGTTTAATGTAATTTGAACGCTAGCTAGATAAGAGAAGTCCTAGAGAACAGCGACAGAACTTCTACTGGCAATGCTGCCACGAGTACACCCGACTGAAGTGAGAGTATAGCGTGGGGAAGGGATTAATATGAATCATGGTAAAATAAAACAGTTGGTTACGGTTGGAGGTCACTTTTGTGGGCAAGCAAACAGTCTGAAAAGTTTGTTAAGGAATCAGAGATACCCCCATGGTTGCCTGAAAAATAATGAACTGCTTCACGACGGCTATTTGTTCTTGTGATCCAAAATCCATTTACTTTCATCACCTGTTAAGTTGTTAAGTAGTGACAAGAACGGTACTGATTGATAACAGTGATTGTACCCTCACAAAAGCAACTGGCAAAAAATATTCACGCATTAAGTTTGATAAATGACAATAAGAATGCTGACAAAAATGGCAATAGATAACAAGAATGAATTCCGAAAAAAACGTTCTTTTATGATAATACTCCTGAGAACTGGCCGCCAGCAAACCACACACTTTAAATAGTCCTGTGACTCTTACCCACTGTCTTAATATGTATCCCCCGTTATGAATCGCTCGCCGCTAATCACGCTTTGTTTCCTAAAATATTCATTTCCTCCCCCTCAACATTTACGATATCGTCCAACACACTCACTGATCGTAGAGGAACATATGATTTCGTTGTAGAAAACAATCGGTGCCAGCGGTTCACTTACCAAATACATTTTTTGTGTGAGACGTCCGATGATGTGTCCATGGAATTCGATAAAGAGACTAACTCGGCGTACTAAAGCCTATAGGCAAAAGAAGTTAGACCTGTTGTATAACAACTTTTGTAAGGAAATTCATACCA
This sequence comes from Fasciolopsis buskii, assembly GCA_008360955.1. NCBI lineage: Eukaryota > Metazoa > Platyhelminthes > Trematoda > Plagiorchiida > Fasciolidae > Fasciolopsis > Fasciolopsis buskii. The sequence goes on along the minus strand of LUCM01007198.1, from coordinate 23,134 downwards.
TCGGCTTGTAAATATGTCTCATTCTTTGTAGTTTTGTTTAGTCTCCTTAGTGTTCTAACTGCTTAGAACTGCAGCGTTACAATCTACAATCTGTCACCGCTTTTTGATCAGGATAAAATTTACGATACTGGGTCTTCCTTTCTTTCGGCGCACCCCTCGATTGCCTGAGCTACAATTCGCTTGGCCTCTAGCGTTGCCGCTTGAAATTGTTCGCACACTCACTTCATAGTGTCCAGAATTTGATATTCGAAGGAAATTTTCATTCGGATTGATTATATATCATTATCCTCCTTCGCATGGTGCATATGTTCGTTGAAACAACCTTGGCCCAAGAAATGAAAGCGCCTTGGCTGGCAGGCGACCCTTAGTGGCAAAACACCCATCAAGATGACCGTTCAGGCTCTGGCTTGCAATAACATCAGATCTCTATTTGAAAATGCACCTTGGTCAGCCAATGTTGAAACTCTCGAATTCACTCATAAATGTGCTGTTTGCTTTCAAGACTACTGGATCAATGAAGATAGTAAGGACGACCTGGCCCACCTAGAAACCTTTCAGGGCAGAGCTCAAAGCAAGAAGACGGGCGGCAATATTTCAATTCATATAAATATCCAATGGTCCGACAAGTCCAGTATTGTTTTTACTCTTTCCAGTAGCGGTGTTGAATGTGTAGCGGTTAGATGTCATCCCAAACATTCATGAGACAGGTACTTTCGAATTTTCATAAATTGAACATTTCACCTAATGTCCACCATTTATTTGCTTACACATTGACACATTTGATTGTTTAATCTGGGACATCAATTCATATTTCTTTCCCCTGGTGTTGACTGAAATGTTAGTCTCCTAGCTTGTAGAAGGCAACACAATACGGTACGATGCAATTCACTACCCTACGCAGCAGAAGTATTTAGTTGGTTTCATCAACAAACATAAAAGAATAACATAGAGATGCAATATAGAAACTGTTTGCAACATTTCTGTCCCGCAGTACTTGCAGTCGTCATCTCTGTCACTCACGTGCTTCGACCATTTACTCCACTTTACACAGCTATTACCTTAACAAACTACTGATTCATATCCAAATGGGCACACCTGCGACGATATTCAAACAAGGTGAGTGAAACTTGGTGGTAGGCTGCCGTTTGTTGTTGTTCTACTTGATAATTCAACTGTAACTTTTTGCGGTTTCAGGCTACTCCAAGGTTCAAGGTCACAATTGCCGGTTTCCCTTGGCCACGGGCATTGGGCCCTTGGCCACGGGCATTGGGCCCTAGGGGCTACGACGCATAGTTGTAACACAGCCCTCACACGTGAAAGCATGTAATACAAAAATATGAAGCAAACTGCGTCCATAAAATGCATATTATATCTGTGTGCTCACGTATAATTACATATGCTATCATATGGAAAACTAGGTTCAGGCCTACATGTAAACTTTTAAATTCTCACATGCATTGACCGTATCACCTCAAACGATGATAAGATGCTTGCAGGGTAAATGCCAAGGTCAGTGATCAGAATTCTATGAAAATAATACATTTTTTCTTGTCTGTACTCGTGTACTGTGATAGCTCTCTGAACAAATAGATATGTAAATGATGTGATTGAAAAATTGATGATTCATTGTCTTAACGAATACTGAATTTCCATTTTTAGAAGTAATGAAATCATTGGCAACCATGTTGTTTTTTTAATTTTGTCAAATCAAACACCAACACAATATGAGTTTTCAGAAACGTTGAGCAATTATTACCCAGCCACTCACAACCGGATAAAGAGGCTGCAGCACTCAAGTTCAAGTTCTTTGTTCCAAAATCGGTGCACAAAACAGCACGCCTAAACATATGCCACGTGAGAAAAGTGATCATTCTTTGAAACGACCAAAAACTGGCAGTGGGAAATGGATCATTTACAATCATATGGTGATCAAACCGTCTTGGTCGTTCTGTGACAATCCATCTCATCTTTTTTAATATTTTACTTCCTTTACTAATGAAATAACAACGTACAACATTTTTCAGGAATGGGGCCGCGACCAACGGAGAGCTGCCAAGTGGGAATTTGACCGGTGGTGGGAGGTTTCGAACCCGCAACCTTCACGTCCAGCTTGGCCACCGCCGGCCAGTGGAGAACAATTCAACACGCTAGCCTGGCTTCAGATTTTAGCTTGTTTCGATCTCTTCGAAACTCCTTGTATGGTATGACTTTCAGCTATGTTTAGGCTGAAAATTACCTCACTGATCATGGCTAGGCATTAGAAACAGGTCTTTCTATGAAGATCGTTGGACAGAAGTATATCCACTTTTATAAGCAAGGGAATAAACCAAACGGAAAATAAACGGCGATGATGGTGAAGGGAATTCCATTCTCAAGAAGCAATAGGTAGGCTGTTTTATCAAGACAGATACTGGGGCACATGTTCAGACCAAGAGAGGTCTCAAATAGAAATCTAATTAGTCGTTTGCTGTGAACGCGATCACCCAAATGTCACCCAAGTCGTCGCAAAACTGGGGCTTGCATCAGCGGCTACGCTCCGATAAGCCCCTCTAAAGGCGGGGTGAACCAAGTTGACGTTAAGGCGCCTTAAAGGAACCTCAGTGAGATGAATTTTGACGTGCGAAGCGAAATATTCATGACTGGGCACATACAATCTGTCATGGTATCTAACACCCAAGACCGAAAGTAAAGTAACAGGACGCCCAAAAGCATGAGTTGTATCCAAATCAAAGGATTACCGAACGAAATCCTAGAGAGCAACCGTGCATCAGCATGTTACTACCCGTCGACCCCCACTTAGCTGTTTAGGGGCCCGGGTCGCATTCTCGAAAAAAGCCTAGTAACGCAAGGGAAATCTGTTTTAATTAAGTTGCATTTCGCTAGAATAAAAGTGTACGTTCGCGCTTTTGGCGGAGAATCTTAAGCTTTCAAACAGAAGTCAGAAGTGCAATAAATTGTGTTCTTTATCACCAGTATTGTTTAATTTTGCCGCAGACTGGGTTGCGGAAAACTCAGTAGGTGGCTGTCAGAGAACACAGAATTCCGCACACCGTGATACTAAGGCTTTCTGACGATGTGCTGGGGAAAACCTGACGATTTTGCAGTTTAGTCAATTCTAATATCTGACTGAGTAACCTGGATATGAAGCTGTGAGGGTATTGGATGACTTGAGAGTTTTCTCATCGTGATGTCTTAAGCATATTTCAAAACTAAGTTGGCTTGACAAAATCTCCAATCAAACTCTCAGAACTCGTCACAGTACCTTCAACAGGCACACGGCTCCAAGGGCGGATGTGGTTTTGATGCGTTCTCCCTAGGCCTGACATTATCTTGGTACCACCTTCTTATACACAATGAGGTTGCCGAAGATGGGGCAGATGAAACAGTGGCAGAAACCGTCTTTAAAAACGTGAGCCAGCTTGGCTTTTCGATAATGTACGACACACGCCAACGGCAAACGTAGTGACCTTGTTCCCACTCATCACACGCACACAGTCATAATCAGAGACGTCGACCACATCTGCTTATCTTCTCCAAGAAGCCTGTTCCATAAAGTGAGGATCGAAAGATATTGGGGGATTCATCCCGAGGCTATGCTCAAAGAACCAGTTTTGCGAGTTTAGATGCTACACCTTATACAATGGAATGCACATATTAATGCCCTTGTATTTTTCCTTAGGTATCTTTGTATATGCTCATATAGAGTTTATACTTCTACAATTCCAAACGTAAGTGAATACATAGACGAATATATGAGTTGCAAAACGGAAAGTAAACATAATTATATCCGCAGTGTTTCAAACGATGTAGAACTTAATTAATGGTGCAACCAAACAGTGCGAAATTGAGTAAACATTCGTCCAGATGCCACATTTCTCAACAACTTTGGCGGTTTTTAATACCATCTTCCTTTGAGAACCAGAGGAACAAAACAGTGAATATGGTATACGCACATATATCTATATTTTTTACTCTAAAGAAATTTGATCAGACTTAATTTGGTTTCACGTCACTGCACTTTCCTGGACCATGGCTGCCGATGTTGTCCTTCAGGGTGCTGGCCCCGAAAAGCTATGGCATTCCACTTATCCATGAAGCGCCTTTTTAAAAAAACGCTCCCCATATTTACGTACTACATTCCGTTATGGCGTTGTTCGTTTTAGCCTAACATTGTGAGAGGCTCAGGACATTGAGGGACTTCTGAGTCACTGGGCCATTATCAGATTTAGGAGTGTGGGAAAGGCATCAGATTAATTCCGTTTTTTAGAATGAATGGTTTTACAACCCGGGGGCTATAAACCCGTTACGTTTTAGGATGTTTGCAAATGATCTCCTAGCAAACCTAAGTTTGTTCCTGTCTGATGCACCACTGAAATGGAATTGGCAGGACCATTGAATCAGATTCACAATACTCAGAGATCCTTTAAACGTGACGCTGAAACTTTGAGTGGCACAGATCCACGGATATCTCAGTAGGTCAGAAGTAATAACGAAACGAACGTTCGTGGATCAATAAGGTCATTGGGGGATGAGAGGCCGGTACTCCGAAAGACTAATCAAAATGGTCACGTCTAATAATTGACATCACACACCAGTCTGGTGAAGTGATCATTTGACTGTCGCCGTTTCTTGGGCAAAAGCTAATAACAAAGGTGATACTCTTTTCAATCACGACATGGGAAGTCTCACAGCTGATTAGCAACAGCAGCGAATGAACACTTGACAAAACTCAAAGAAACGATTGCTTCATATAATCAGCTTCGCATAACAGTGAAATACCTAGCAACGCACTTATTACTGAAAATCAATGAATGCCTGGAAACTTGAAGCATCGATTATACGAAATATCATGAGAACACATGGCAACTCACGTAAGCAAACAGTGCTGAATAGATGTCACTTTAGAATGACAGAATTCTTTAAAACAACCAGATGACTCTAGATATTTGATTTGCGGATTAATGCTAATTTAAAGCCTTGCAGTAGTCAAGTGAGACGTTACTACTTGGAACTGGTAGACAGCTAGTTACCGTTTATCTTGCAGTGGTTTGTGAATAGGGTGTTGGGTTGCGTTAATGTATTTCACTTAATGATACCTAAAAACAGTATCAAGTATGTTACGGTAACATGGTTTTCCAATTTTTACCAGTATAGGTAACTAATAAATGACTGGAGTGATTTCTGCTCCTGAAGTTTGCACCAGTGCATAATCTGCCCACCATCCTTATGGGTAGGCTCAAGTGACGGTGAAAAATTTCCCATGCTAACTAGGAACCATCATGTCATGATTAAGGATACTAATAACCCCCAAGACAAGATATGGATAAGTATGAAGTGCTTCTGAAAAAGTCATCTAAGACACACTCTCTATTGTTCAAAATTCGAGAAAACCATGCGGCACAAGGTGTTCTGAAACTCCCCTGGATCAGCCACGCTGGAGACCATTTTACAACCTATAATCATTATAAATCCCTATAAACATCCTCTCATATCTTATCACAAAGTAATAGTAATTGCAAAATAATTTAACTTAATATGTTCTAGTTAATCAATAGGAAATGGATGTACTGATAATTCTAAATAAATGGGTAATGATTACCGAAATCTTCATGACTCTTGAAGTCGGTGAAATTTAAAAATACTTCAGTGACCTTTAAAATGATTCTCTCAGCAGACTTCAGTGATGTTTCATCATGAATGTCATTTTATCTCATAAGTTGCTGAAGGCAGTTTTCATAATGTAAGTTCACTGGTTGATGTTTCTCACACCCTGTGACCAGGTCATCCACTGACCATCTTGGAGCATTTCCCAACCACTACCTGGGTCAGAGAGCTGTGTGCATGGAGGACTTCGTTCTATGGACATGTGCACAACACGTGCTAAACACACAACCCTATTCACATTCAGCGCATCTTCTAACGGCCGAACCTTAAGGCCCAGTACCTTACATCCAACCGCTGAGTTACTGGCAAAACTCTTCCACCATACTTTTTCAATACTACAAGGATGTTCAAAAGTCCTCGCAAATCTTCTGTCAGTGAGGACCATGCGCCTGACCCGTTTCGCAGAAGCGACCTCACTACTGCTGAGTATACTGGACATTTAATCGATAATCGGATACCATACAGAAGCCTTAAAGTGCTGAATGCATACGTGATGACACTTCATCCAGTATACGTCCACCTATTGAGATGCAACTTCCCCTGCAAATACGAAGTTCGTCTTTGATCAAATCCAGACCTCTAGAAGCACTTCACACTTAGATGTAAAACACTCTAGGCATTACTACACTATTATTCAGATGAGCGAGAAAAAATTGAAATTCTACTCAACCCTCACTCAGTAGCACAACATCATCCGCTCATTCCAAGTCCCAGTTTCCTGTCCGAGTACGTGTTCCCAGTTGAGGATAAACTTATCTCTTTGACAAAGCTGATAGGCTAGGCTTAAGGAGACAACCCTAACGAACACCACTTCTCATATTAGAATCGATTATAAGACAACCGTAAGCACTAATTCGACTTCGGCTGTTCAGATACGGAGGTTGAAAAAGTGAATCGAATGTCCCTGGCACTGCCTCCAGAGAGAAGTAGGGCCACAGAATTACAAGGTCGACAGAATCGAATGTCACTGCACAGGTTATGTGCAAAATAAGAGACTCACGTGTCCAGTCAACGAACTCGGGCTCAACAATATGCAGGATGGAATATCTTTACGCTGTTCTTGCATTACGTTCATTTGGTGGTGATCGTAAGCGCCAGTTGTGCATTACTCTTAATCCACACTTTATGACTGCAATACTGACAATCAAGACACACGACACGTACAATGAAAAGACAGTCAGGAATGGTAAAAGACCGAGTATATTTGATCAGAGCGTATGAGCAAAGCGTGTATGGGCAACGGTGCAAATGGCCACTGCTCCCGAGCGGTCAACGTTGTTAAACAAGTGATCTAGAAAAACATACCCATGTTTCGCTACAGATTACAAGAGTTGTCTATCATCTGAATGGAGCAAAGTATTTTTAGAAGAAAAATTTCCATACATTTTGTCTATGGACGTGACTTTCCTTGGCGTATTTTAAAATCAATCGGATCTTTTGGTGTTCTTACTTGTTACATTTGCTGTAATGCTTCAGTCGCCTTCCGAAAACTCATAGGTTGGTTCCAATTACCAGCGACCACACTAGTTTCTTTCACTGCTGCCGATAAGGTTACCTGCAATAATACAATATCAATCAAAAATCAAATTAATGACATTGGAAAACTTTGCAGTTTGTCAACTAAGCAGTACAAAATCCAAAGCTCCAGGATAAGTGTGGGGCCGCCCACTAATAAAAATCAAGATGAAAATTAGCAGAATTGTTCCTCAAAATTAGCCAGCTTTTATATTAGACCAAATTAGTCACTTTTATTATTTTTCGAGAAGGTGGTGGGCCGAAATCCGTGGTTTGTTTGAGGTATCTCGTGCTCCTTGGCGATATTTTTTTCTAGGCTGTAAGTGAATTGTGAGCGGTTGTCCTCCGACTAATGTTTTTTTCTATTGGATGTCTTGGCTCATGGTTATCGTTTTAAGCAAATGGAGTTTGACAATCACCGCTATTCACTAACTTGTCTTGTTATTATTTTGCTGCAAGTTTTCATTCATGATTCAAGATTTTATTAATAGTTGTTGTTATTAATCAGTTTTTTGGGTAACAGTATGGAAAAGCACGGTTGTTAAATACTTTTCGCCGCTTACGATTTCTGTTGCCTGACGTTAGTCGTATAGAATTAGACTTTGTACTTCGTGCTTATTCTGTTGTTATGCCTAAGACACTCTCACTGAAAGAGATATCTTAGTTCTTTGAAGTGCATCACTTGTGAGGTGGCTACTCTTTGAGGATATCAAATTTCTTGTCCCAAAAGCCGTTTATCACAGTACAGCTAGGAATATCAAAGATCAATGGAAGATTTTTTTTCCTTGCCAGACGATATCGCAGCTGGAACGACGGTCGATGCACCATTGCTCGAACCAAAAAGTCAGCAGAGCCGTGTGGGTCCGTAAAGCTTTCAAATGAACATCTGCTAGCTACTTAGAAGTAAAGGATAGCATCAATCGAGCTCAGTTTCATTGATAAATTCTTCCTTAAACGTTCGAAACTATCGGCAGTACCTCTGCTCAAAAGAGTGATAAATGTTGAGGTAAATATGGGTGGATTGTTCTAGTCTTTTTTCAAGATGTCTGTGGCCACTACGTTAACGATGAAGCAGCGGCGAAAAGTACAAGATAATCTGGGCCACTACCTTCCAGGACTATCATGCAATCCTGGAACAGTTTCGCACACACCACGTTCGAGCCCTAAAATGCTATTATCAGAGAGGGTATACGTTTGTCTTGAACTGCACGGTGTCATATGTCGATCCCCAAGTATAATAACACTATCCCCGGACACTGTCGACTTCCACTTTAATATAAATGGATTATGTTTGCATCCAGCTTCAAGAATCCAAATGTGACCTATTTTGACTGCTTTGTTTCGTCCCGTGCGATGCGCAATAATTAATGTTGCATTTTACTGTGGAAAATAAGGTAGTTGAGGTGCTAGATATCACCGGAAATGATATTAACGATTGCGCATCACACATCGAGTGTGTTATGAATGTCGTTATCTGCGATACCGGATTTACATTCGTCAGTTTAGAAGCCCAGCCGGTTATTTTGGTTGCGGTAATTACATTCACCAAGGTTTTGCATCCATTGCACAATGAAATCCTCGGTTATTGATGCTCGTCCTGGCACTGACTTCAACAACAAACCGTTCACAGCCTGCCCGGTAACTTAATGGCTAAGGAGTTCAACTCAGAATCGTTCTTCCCGGGTTCGCGTCCCAGTTCGGGTGCGGCGGATATGCACTGCTGACGATTCCAAGGATGAAACAACTGTACAGTGCTTCCATGGTTTCTTTACGGGGAGTTGAGTGATGATATCACATGATGAATTGCTTCATTAAAACTGAGGTTATTGTTTTTTTCTGTGTCCGTTAATAGTATTAAGACTGTATTTCTATGAAGGCACCTGTTTAGTTCATTTCATCAAGTAAAGCGTGTTTCACCGCTGTATCTACATCTGCAGCATCGATGAAACCAAGTGAGTGTTCGCCTCAGCTTAGAACCGTTTGATTGACTCTTGTGCAAATCCCTTGGTCAATACAAACACTTGAAAAGTTGCTGCAAACATACAGGAAAATATCCATCTAAGGTACCTTCAAAGCAAACTTGTTGACAGATTTACAGCATCGGTTGCAAGTGCGGCATTGCTGGCTCAGTCACATTTATCCTGATTCGCGGAAGTTTGTTGGTTTTCCTGGCACATGTGACTTTCATAGCATTCCCAGCGGCAGTCTGTGGCGGTAATCCGTGACGCTGCGCGTGTACATCTGCTTATCTCCAAAGCTGCCCAGCTTTGAGAAAACAGTTTGCGAGCAAGCTCGTTTTCAGTGATTCGTACTCATGCCATTACAACACTATATATTTGAGAAAAATTCACTTTAGGAAGGATTGTATTAGTCAGATGAAAATATGGGTGGGGAAGGGATTTGTGGTGTTACATGCCCAACCTGAATACACAAGAACTTGTATTAAGTGTCTGGTTGTTCAGCTTTATTTAAAAGGAACTTGTCAGTGTGAAATTTATGCAAACTTTGAACTGTTTCATGAACCGTTATCTTTTGTCCCAGTTTATTTGTTGTTGATGTATTCTTTCAAGAAAGTTGAACCATATCCATAACACTTAAAGACAGAACTCCACCCATCCTATCTAGCCATATGTTTATCCCTGGACAGCACCTAAACTACCACACAACTACAAGCGAATTTATGCGAAAATTTGCCGATCAAATTAAATCGTCTACAGGCTAGTGTGAATATAGTCGGCGTATATGCAAATTTACTTGCACTTTCGGTCTTACGACTTTTCAGACTGTTTGCAATTTCCCTCGAACATCGACTCGTAATGCAGAGTAAATTTCGACGGGTTCGAAGCCTCCGGAAATTTGTAGACTATAAAGCATAAACTGAAGACGAAAATATCCAGCCATTGCTGCAAACTGATGCATTAACGTTAACAGTATGAGAAGCAAGATTCTCAGAAGTGTTTAGTTTAATGGGTCACGCAGACTGAATAGACATGAAACCCCACCTTGATTTTTCCATTACCCCAATTAGATGGCCATCCACACTAGGACCGCAATAAGGCGGATATAAATGAGATAGCTGATCGAAACCATAAACGTACATCTTTTGGGACCAAATGTGCAATGGTAAATTCACAAGTCGTCTTCGCCAGCTTCATCCACTGGTTAATACATTTATATGCTGGGGTGCCTACTTTTAATAATGTTTGCACTGTGAAGATAAGATTGGTTTATGAGATTAATGTGTGAGATGCAATTCTGAGAATAAAGGTGGGCGAACTGTTGGTTGTTTATGTTTGGGAGAATCCCACTGAACAAACTGTACTTGAGATGGACTAAGTGCTTTCGGTCACGAGTGGAAGGCACATCCAGTCTGATTGGTGTTCTCGGATCGCAGCCAAGATAGCTGAAGTGACTTGCCAAAGCGTTTCTTTGAATGTAGCGAGTCCTTTTCCCTACGATGCAATGGGACCAGTCACCAAATCACTAAGTATATGCTGTAACGTGGGCAGTAGCAATTAAGTAAAGGATCAGAAACCCATTTTATGAGCACTGATGATGCCTGACATTTTTCAAATGAATTTCGGGGGTATTAGCAGTCTCTGCGTTGCTTAACAACCAAATTTTCCGAAAGTCCGTGCACAATTTCGTTGCTCACACCTGAACCAGAATCAGTAAGCGCAGGACTTAAGATAAATGTTAATGTTAACAGGAATGCCAAGCAAACAATAAAGAATTAATTTAACCAATCTCCGGCACACCAATCCACCGTCATTTTCTAATGCTCGTGACACCCGACTTCCGGTTGGTTCCGAAACAATTCTAGTGTCTGAACGCCCGTTTATCTACCCTGATTATATAAACCCGCATGCGTTGACGAAGTTTTAAGTTTAAATTTACTGGGTGATGTTTTGTATATCGCTTTCTCTAATTCCAACGTCTCCAGTCGGTCTTGTTGATCCTGGTTTAACCCCAACCTGCTTAATCAAGCAAGAGTGACCAAGTGGCCTCTGGTTGGCTAACACGAAAATTTTTACTTACTATAGACGACTAAAATGGGTCTACTTAGGTTGAAGCTCGTTTGTCGATCGCCCCGTCCAGCGGGTTTACTGTTTCACTGTTGGCATTCCCCCCGAGACATGCCCTGCAGGCTTCTGAGCTTGTCACGATGTCAGACCACCTATTTCCTGTGCGGGAATTTGGGCGAATAGTTGGCGCCCAACCCTACTGTCTGACTTGCAGCCTATTAAGTCTTTAACTTGTGCTTCAGTCACTTGAGTACAGTCGGGCTTATCCAACATTCCTGTGTGCCGGATATGTTCTGTGCCCATTATCACATGACTCCTCGGACCGAAAAGGGGCGGCTTTGCACATTTGTGACCAGCTCGTAGACTCACCTCCCTTGTGATGGCCACCGTTGGTCGTGGGCTTGCCGTAGCCGTTGCCAGGACCGGCATTAGATGAACCCCCTTTGGATGGGTGGTTGGCATGGCAACAGTTAAAACTAAGGCAAGCCGAGATTTCCTGCAGGCCCTCGCAAACCGTACGATAAAATGCGGCGCTTCAAAAAAGCCGGATCGCAATGGGTTCATGCTTCACATATGGGTATCCCGTTTACCAGCGCACAGCGCAAAATCAAAACCGGTTAGAGGTAAACAGTCAGTTGAAAGTAAAACCAGTGGAAATGTCAAGTCCTTCGGTAGATTTGAGTCTGTTTGTAACTAGTAGTATCTCGGAAAACTTAACTAGTATGACCAAATTACTTATTTTAAATGGTATTTTGTACAACAAATTAGCCCACGTATGTAGTGTCAATGATGATTATCTGTTATGACGCTGGAATCGCTACTAACAAGAAATGAATACCGCGTGTTTTTATGTTGGAGTGCTTTCGTAAAAAAAGGAAAACAAATGAAAACCGATAATGTGAGCTACGACTATCAAAAAGTTTTAAATCTATTGAGCCAGTAGCATAATGGTTGGGTTGATACTCTAACAAACGAATTGAAAACGGCAAACTTCGTCGAAGATGAAACCCCTCGCATTCCAAGGATGACGTACAAAATGAGGTGAAATATCTCAAGACAATTTGCGGATAAGCATTCTTCTTGAATCCATATGCCTTGCTGGCTAGATCTTCTCGGACTGAATTGTTTCTGAATCTGAATTGGTGAGGAATCAAGGAATGATACTTGATTTGCACAAAAACGTGATCATTAAGAAAAATGTGGAATGTGGGTGAAGCGTCAAACTCGGTCCTTAACTGCTGAGGTCTTTAAAGTAGTGAAAGCTATTTCCGAATGGAACTGGCGCAATGGCCAAATTCGAAATGCTACCACTTCAACTGTGCTCACAATGTTGAGCAGAAGAAAGAAGCGCGTGTGCAAGAGCACAGGAATGAATTTTCCCAAAGAACACGTGGTAGTGATAGAACAACAGGATCCTACTTCAATTTGTCCGGTTACATCCGTTTTGAAAGAATTTTATTCTTGTCCTTTATACTGGTCACCAAAATCCTCCGAAAGTAAAACGATCTTCTCAGAAGCCATGGAAATGAGTTACTTTTGATCTCCCACCTGGTTTTTACTCAATTTTCCTTTCTTCAAGAGGGAAACAAGTGATATACGTGACGTCACGTGATAATCGAATGGATTTCAGGAAACCAACATTGCCACGATATGTGCGCACCAGTTATCGATGCGCGACAGTCCGTATCATAAGTTAATCCAAATCATAAGTTAGTCCAAATGGTCTATTACTACTCCCAATGTGCTAGTGAAGGGCGTAGTTTGCTTCCGTTACCATGAAAAGTAACGAAAATTTTTTTTATCAGCATCAAGCCATTCATTCACAAGCAGATCCCGTAATTTTGATCGTCGTCCTGTTATTATCGGGCATTTATCAACAGCCCCCATAAAAAGGTCATCAAAGGTTAATGCTGTCGTGGTTTCCATGCCATCATTGCCGTTAATCCGGGCCTGTGTAACTTCATCTCTTTGTTATTCCAAACTCCTTTTCCCATTACGTAGTTCAGTTAGAAGTGCACATGCGGTCGTTGCGTGGGTTCGAGTCCCGCAATCATCAGCTGGATCATTTTACTATTATTACTAGCCTCGAATTTCGATACGATAATTTATGACAGACAGTTTAGTTACTAAGGTTGTATCAGAGCCGGAAAGGCTGATAGATTCACGAGTTCTGATGTAATGACACCCTCAGCAACCGCGGAGGACAGACTCTTGATTTTCCGTTCACAAAGCAAACAGCACTATGATCTTTCTCATGACCTTCTTTTCGGCATACAGATTACACTAGGTAGTGCTGACTGAACATTTATAGTTATTTTTTCGCACCGCCTCACTGTGACGACTCTAGGCACAAAAACGGGCAATGGGTCATCGTTCTGGAATGGTAGGTTTTATGAACTTTCTTTACTCATTAAGGATGCTTTCTTGGAATAGACCACCTCCACCATTATTGATATCACCTCGAATTATGGTTAATAAATCGGTACATTTAAGCATAGCCTAGAGTATCCCGCGGTTTTCGGGGATTCCATATGCTGTTGCATGACCTAATTCATTTACCAACGTGCCCAAAATGGTCATGCACCAAATGACGGCGAAGACCAAAAGACTCAATCAAGTCAGTTGAGCTAGCTTTGAATCCAGAACCACTGACTGCTTCTGTCTGGTCAGCCCAGCAAAAGTGATTATCCAATTAGCTCACTAAGGCCTCATGTGTAAGTACTGCATTCAAATCCGACTTGTACTGCATTGGAGACAGCAACGTTTTAACAACTGGTTGGCATAATTAAATCCGATCACCTTTAACACATGCAGCTTCCAAAATTATCCCGGTTATTGACTTTCTGGTGACTTCATTACCTATAAGACGGCAAAAAGAAGAGATCTCTGCTCATCTTCGACCGCTAGTCCCCAATCAGTTCTATCTCACGACCGCTACCTTCGCATCCCACTACCTCCAGTGTAAAAATCAAGTCGAGCAGACAAATGTTCTTTTATTAGTCAAAATCGAGTCGTTTATATTGTTCCTCATGGAGCAAAATTCACTTGTCGATTCTTCTAGTGGCCGATTTGTCTGCTTTATTCACTGACTCTCACCTGGCATTGTCGCTTGACGCAATCCATGCGATATCACCGCAGAACTATTGATCATTGACCCGGGTAGCGGATAAGCCGAATTAAAATCTGTTTTCTTCTACAATGGCTTTATCTAAAAAGTTCTCGCAGTACCTCCATGCTTCCAGGCTATCTGGTATCGATAAGCAGCATGAAACATTTCTCAATTGCTTCTAGAGCATTCTCATGTTGGCAGTAAGAAGATATAACCACATTTGACCCGAATCTTGTATGCTACATTCAATAATGACAAACGGAGTTCCACTTATCACAAGTATCATCACCAAAAGTAATTAAGTCTATGGATGATAAATCAAACATTGGTTGAAACAATGCACCTCTTTATTAAGATCAGAAAATCACCCATCGGACACAAGTGATAAAGGCGAAACCGTGCTGAACATGCCCCTTGATAGGTTGATCACATATTCAACAGATCTTAATTCTAAGATCTTAAGATATCAGTCATCGGTAAAAATGAAGCCCCAATTAATCTGCTATAAAAGTAGCATTTTTGATCCTACTGGGACTAGAATCTCTTGCATTCTCAAAAAAGTCAAAAATCCTGGGAGAGAATTTTGCCTGATTTTGAAACCTAGCTAAAGTTATTTTTCTCGCTTTACCGAAATTTTTAAGTACCGATCGAGAGTTTGAGCCCTGTGCTGCCAAATTCTGTCAGTTGAGAGACGCGTAGACAACATATCGTGAATCGAAGACCAAATGTTAAACAATCTATCCTACATTACTTTGTATATATATATATATGTTGAATAAACGAAATATATCAAAACTTAAACACGAATGGTCACGGTTTGAGGACGAGTCACGAATGGTTCACGAAGGTTTCTGCCCCTAAAGAAATGAATAATATTTTAGGCGGAATTGGTTTGATGACAAACGTGTTACAACGACCGGCTCAATTGTATCGTCAATTTCAAATCAAATAAAGGAGTTTGCAGGTAACAGCCCACGAAGGAGTTTTCACAAGTAACATAAATAAAGACAAAACAACAACTTTATTCTCCAATTTGCCCATTTACAGGAATTTCGTTCTTTGTCAACCGTGTACATTGAAATTTCAAAAATGACTGGCAAGATATGACGAAGCACGCATGTTTAACTACCCTCGATTTCTTCAAGTCAGACGTTTCATGGCTAGACTGGCACTCTGCATCGTCAAACAAGCGGATATCTTTCAGACGCACACAAAAGACTGTAATCCGTTCGTCAGGGACCTTTCCGAAATCAAAGAATCCTAACGGAAACTCTCTGAAGTATTCCTTAATTTTGGCAGCAGGAATTTAAAGTTCGAACGACTTCAGGATCCGTGACTTGACAAGCAAAATATTAAATTGTACTGTGATCTCCCAAATTGCGTCAGGAGATGAATCTAGGTAGCCGTTCGAGTATACCCAGTCAGCACAGGAGGGGCGCTAAAACGCCCCCAAAACGGTCCGCTAGGGACCTTTTTCTAAAGTTGCATTATACCATAGGGTTTTTTGGTAAATTTACTGGCAAAGTGGTTAACTGAGCATTTCGGGTTTTCGTTTTTCTCCAAAGGCTGAAACACATTTTATTAGGTATTTCGTAAATTGCGCACCGCAGGTGATAATTTTAGGAAATGCGGAAAAATAACTACGTGAATAGACCATAGTTGCTGATTTTCGTTCATCAACATTCCTAAGGTTTATAGAATATACGAAGAAATAATCCTTGAGGCCTCCAACGTTCTGGCTAGTCGTACTACGCGGTTTTAATGAGGTCTAATTGTGAAGGTAATTCGGTCTAGTGACTTACGGGTGATTGCTCGCTCTGTGAGTTACGTTGTTTTGGGTGTGGCTTTAGTCATTTTATATTGAATTGATGAGTGGGTTTCCTTGTTGATTGCATGAACACGTGTTACTTGTGTTGGAAGGTATCCTCTGAGCTGTCATTATTGAAACCAAAACACTTATTTGAAAATAAGTGTAATATTTGGGCTGTTTATGCCTGCAGATTATTTTTTACCATCAAGTGCTTAATTACGCTGTCGAAATGGTAAAATTTACTTGTAATCTGACGTACATTACTGTGGATCACCGGGATGCTATCCCGTGAGAATGATGTTAGCCGGTTTACGGCACGTACTTAGATGCGGGAACAGTACTTATTAGAGACTCAATCACAAAACTTGCTTGTTGGACTCATGTTTAGGTTGGTTTCCTGGACATCACGGCCTAACCTATTTTCGACTGCCATTTTATTTTTCGTGTTTCTGCTTCGCCCCTGTGTCCATGCAAAGAATGCATGATATCAATTTCTGTGTGACGTTCAGCTGTCTAGTCGTCACCATCATCGTTCGGCGTTGAACAGCAAGGTAAGCCTCACTGATCGTTGCCTTTTCGTCAAGGTTACATGTTTCTACAGGAAGAGTGAATATATTAAGGGAACAGAGAATGGACCTACACGGCCGGGAAAAGATAAGATGCCGCTACAGCCAACTGTACAAACTCAATCTTTCAATCATTCTGATTCGATAGAAAATGACAGCACGATCGCCCTTGTTCGTGAAATACTGCTATATCCTCCAGTGTTTCCAGCCACCTAGTTGACTGGTCCTTCGGATCCAAATCACGAAGATGTGAGACACCTTATTTTACCTAAGTTTGCTGCACATTTTCTCATTCCACGTTGCAACGTCACCTGCTGAACTCCACATGGCTTCTTCCTTTCCTTGGGAGGAACACAAAACAGGACTCGATATGGCAAACGAGTGTTCGTCATACGCAACACGTGACCCAACCCCAACGAGCGCATTCTACTAGGTTTCGTGCGCTGAAATTAGGTTTTCTGAGAGCCGGCACTAGTACTATATTCCTGACATCTACATTACTCACCCGGTCACTCCATCAAATCCTAGCCATATTAAGTAGACGTCAATGGTCAAAAACCTCTAACTGACGAACATCTTCCACACGCATACTTCATGTCTCGCAACCGTACAACAAAAATGAGCGCACCGCGGCACCGTACAGTACACTCGATCTTTCAACTTCAATGAAATATCAGGCCTACACCACAAGTGTTTCAGTCAAGCGTAAGCTGCTCCAACCTTCGATATACGCGTGTACACCTCCACTGCCGACCTACCATCGTGCGATTCCCAGCTATTAAGGTAAGTGGAACAATCGACAATCGTTAGTTTCTCTCCGCTCAGCACCAAGTTTGGCACTGCTGTCGTCCAGTCGTGCAACAGCACTTTGCACTTTGAAGGTGCACAGCGCATGCCCAACCGGGGAACTGACTTCGAGAGCCTATCTAGTGCGTGTTGTGCATGGTCCACGGATCTGCTGCCTAGGAATTTCTTTATAAACATTACGTCAAGAAATGAGTCGACGATTAGCTCCAGGCCGATTATATACGTGAGCGCTCCAGAACATCGATGCGGAGGCAGAAAGGAAGCGCTGACGGTTGCTCGCGCTCAGGTAGAACCACTGCAAGCCTCAGACTATGAAAAATGGATCAGAGATCTATACTGTGGGTTCTAAAGCCTTTCGTTGTTTACAGTAACTAGGAGATAGCACAACGTCTCCTGACCCAGAAGCAAGATCTGGAGGTTTGATGGGAGCCAGTGTAGTATGTGAATGAGGCGCCAGATATCTCGGGAAGTTTTACGGGTAAAATAGTTTTGTGTGTCACTAGTTGGTTGTAGTGATAAGAAAGCAGAAGAAACTGATTGCGTTGCCGCATCAACTAGCGGTGCAGTTGATTCCCGGTTGAATAATCCAGCACAGGACAGTCGTAAGCTGGCAATAAAAGAGAGAATTTTTGTTTGTTCCTGGTGGTTCCAGTTATGCGCGTGATGGACCGCGAAATGTAGAAATGCACGTTGGAACGTTACGGCGTGTACTAAATGGCGGAAATTAAGTTCGTCTCAAGCACTCCCGGCAGACGAATAGGTTAGTTGTGAAAATAAAAATTTGCGTTACCTGCGACTACAAGGACCGAATTCCGGCGAATTCCAAAAACGACCCAAAACGGCTCCATTTTTGTTTCAAAGGAGTACACTTGGGGTCGATTTGAGGTTGTTTTGATGTATGTTTGGGGACTGTTTCAGGGCGTTTGTGCTGACTGGATAAACGGGCAACTAAAAGTACACACAGTCGAAGTGTGGATCGAATTAGAATGGTGTCACCATACATGGTTTCAAATTGGAGTTGTTGTATGCAGTAGTGCGGACGTAAAGGACGTGACAGCCAGTTTACAATAATGACAGTGGTTGCTCTGCATCTCAACGGCATTCAGATGGAAGGCATTTCTATTCAGTGATGATACTCGGATAGAATGGAGCAAATCTCTTGGTTGCATTTCACAATGAGGCCAAAGAAAAACGTAACCTGCTGATATTAAAAGCAGACCAAGACCTAACTGTAGTAAAGGGTTTTTCAATAGTCGTCAAAGCTTCTGTTAAGAAGGATTAGCTGAATTATGGCATATTTGCTCCCGTGTCAGAAATATTTTACCGGGACGGATTGGCACAGCTTATCCAATGACTCCCGCCGCCATATGATTAATACTTTGTTTTCGTAAGTATTCCTAATTTTTGGTGTTATCCAGAATGGGGTGATCATAGTAACACTGTTTTGGTGAATTTCTGCATGCGGATACGGTAAAGAATTGTAGGTTATCCGAACAAAGTCAAAAGTACTAGTGGATGACAAGTTGTTATTTATATTAACAGGATGTTTGTATGCAATGATACATATTTATCATCCATTTATATCGTACAGTATTTCGTCTTCAGTCACCGATTCAGGACCATTAGACCCGAGCCTTCCACATCAATTCCGACTCAGCCTTTCCGAAATGTATTTACTTTTCAAATGTTAGAATGACGAGTCATTCTCAATAGGAGCTCAGATTCCGCTTTGCTTTGGAATACTTGGTTTGTTATCGCCTTCTGGCTTCTCATACGTACGTATTATTTTTGCAGGCATTATTCAAATTTTATTAAGGAAAACTGATCCAACAAATCATGTTCACCATCATAATCATCCTTCAATCTCAAATGCGAGATCAAGTCCCAATGACCGCTGCATCTGTCCCATGGTTGTAGATTGTTATAAATGGAGGTAACATGCACCGGGGTCCGGAAGTAGACACACTAAGAAAGAAAGGATTACCGTAGTAGCCAAAAACAGAATGCAGTCTAATTGTACAAACGCACCTTTCAATCATTCCGCAACACAATCTCCATCGTTTACAGTTCGCTTCCATATCCTCCAGTGTCTCCAGTCAGCTGATTAAAGCAATTTGGACCGCAATCACGAAGACGCGACAAACCTACTTTTCCCAAGTTTGTTGTATATGCTCTCATTTCACACCCCTACTTCATCTCTTGACCTCCACGTGGTTTTCACCGCCCCGTGGAAAGAACGAAAAACAAGGGACGTGTATTTGCCAAAGGCAACACGTGACCCAACCAACGAAGTCCTCCTGGCTTGACGCACTTTAATAGAATGTTCTCTGATCAGTTCCCCAGAACTCGATCACTTCCCTGGTCAGTGACCACGCCGTCAATTCATTCAGCCTTAGCAATACTAAGTGGACATCTATGATCAAACACTTCCGAGTGGCGAACATCGTTACCACATAAACTACATATCTTGCAATCGTGCAACAACGGTACACTTCCAACTTCAGCGAAATATCATGTGGACGCTTCACGTGTTTCAAACCGCTTACGCCACTCGGACCCTGGATATGCCCGTGCTCATTTTCAATATCAGGCTATCATTCTTTTTCAAGTAGATACCGGCTTAAGTGAAACTGCGTACAGTGATTAGTTACTCTCCATCCAATGTTAAGTTTGATGCTACTATCGTCCAGACTAGTGACAGTAGTTTATTCTGTGAAGATACTAAGTACCTAACAAATGATGCTAAAGTCTTTGTAAATCTGTTTAGTGTACATATTCCGCAAATTCGAAGAAGCACTCGATGTCGCTTTTATGATCTAGGTAACGCGGTTTCTCCCATTGCCATTCGACACCTATCAATGGATGACCTCCTAATGCATCCTACAAGTCATGGATGACAAAATTAGGCTAGAATGGAGAGGTAGGGCAGCCGTGTCGAACATGGCTGACAGTTTCGAACGAACGTGACAGTTCTCCTTACATCCTTACACAGCCATATGCATGAGAACACAACGCTCGCAGAGGGTTCATGAACATCACTGGCATACCCTTCCTGTCAAGAGCACTCAGTAGCACTGTTCAGTCGACCGAGTCAAAGGTGTATTCTAAATTTAAAAAACAGTTATCGGGAGACGACGTATGTGCCTTTTTTCGAGTAGCTGTCAAAGGGTGAATATCTAGTCGATGCAAACTCGACCTGGGGAAATTCCTAGGAGGTTACTCTAACAAATGGGTATCAGGCGATGCATCATCATGGCAGCTAATACCCGGGTAATTAGGCGGCCCAAAATGATAGTACGACTACAACAAGCAGTCCGTGTTCCCTTTCTAAAGACCTATGTAATAAGTGACTTTTCCATGATCGTGGAATATATCCCTGGATCTAAATGTTATCGAGCAACTAGGTAATTGATTTTACCAAGATGCCTCTAGCCAGTTTGATCAGAACTGGGAAAGTTCGTCGGAGCCCGACGATTTTCTCCCTTTCAGTCATCGGATTTCCGATTCTACTTTCAATCCTGTTGGTAGTCAAGTGTCACCTCCCAAGGATTCCGAGTTTGTACCGTCGGATTAACTGTATTAGGGTGTGGCCAGCTAAAGTGCTCTTCGAAATATTTGGTCCAACAGCCGAGCTTTTACTGTCTGCCATGAACTGGCTCTGCACGTCTAACGCATACGGTCCAACTAACTGACGTATGCCGCATGGTGGTGCGGCGCATAAACGTAAACAGTATTATATTTTTATCTGAGACACTTGCCACCTTCATTTCCTCGACTATCTTAACCCACCAGTTTTCCGGTTTCTTATTAAAACGTATCGTTGCTTGACGCTGTAGATTTCGTACGATTTCTGTACGACTGCAATACTGACAAACCTGACACTGGACCGGTAAAACGAGAAGGCCATCGGAAGCGAAGGAAGGTTGGGCATATTTTTAACTGGAGTGTACATGAGCAAGACGGACATGGCGACCGCGCTGGGCGGTCAACGTTCGGTTAAACAGATGAGAAGGAGGAACAAATTCATGTTCCGTTACAAACCAGTTTAGGATTGCAGGCGCGAGTTGATCGAGGCGCTCATCCACATTAAGGTTCGTCGGGGATTCTTAGTTTGCCTGACAGTTTTGCTATCAAATGGTGCGAACGGTCAAATCTTATGGACATTCTACAACCAACTAAGGTTGCAATCTTCGTCTGTTGTCACCGAATAGCATTAAGACTAATATATGGTCCGATTGCACGTTCGAAAAGCAGCAGAACCTACTGTTTTGGATAGGACCGCGAACTTCAGCGCAATGTCACTGTGAAACGTGAACTGTGTAGAAAACTAGTGCCAGAAAAGAACATATTATTGTAAGCACATAGTTAAGCAGTCAGTTTCAGTTAACAGTGTGTTGAGTGGGCAAGGCGCAGTGCTCACCTAGGCAAGCTACTGATGCACTTAGTTTTCCAACTATTGCATTACAATTACCTGGTGTCACAAAAACATCAGCGCCTTTGATCCTACGAATGGCAGCAGCGATTTTGTCACAAAATCCATCCTCCCAAGTATCAGCGCTAGGGTTTATCGATTGGCACGCCGAAATGATAGCTACGTTGCTCTAGACATAGCTGCTCTTTTCAAATTAACTGACGTTTGCAATCAAACTTCAAATAGACTGCTGTTAGCCAGGATCAACTATGAAACGATCAATTGCAATTTGTCCCTTAAAACTATTCCGTTGAATTTTCTTAGCAGTTTCCCGGCTACCTAGCCGAGTGAATGAAACTATGTGAGTACATTTAAGAATGAAACGCAACAGAAGGGTCAGAGCACAAATCGAAATGGAATATTTTTACAAATCAAGGCAACCAGTTCATACCGCATTGTAATCACTAACGTGTAGGCAAACGAACCATTAGCTGTTTGTTGAACTGTCACCAATTATTACTACGCCACGTGGTATATAAAATATGCTTCCCATCATTGCAGGACACAAATTGTGAGAATACTCCAATGGAATCGCCTAATTCACAAGTATCAGCGGCCATTCACGTGGTAGAACACTTCTGCAGCACCTACAGTGTGAAATAACGATTACCAAAGAGCTGTCATCAAGCATGATGAATCGGTTGCGTCCAGAGTAAGTCTATTTTTGCAAGATACTTCGGATCGTAATAATTGATAATTCGTCGACTATGGTATTTGGAAGTACCGCACAAAAAATTTTGCACTAACTAAGAAAACGAATCCTTTGGATACCAAAATGTCCCAAGAAATGGGTAGGCCTAAAAAATGCCATTACGTGCCATCCCATAAAAGTAATCAATAGTGGGCACGATGGACAAAGGAGGAGACGTAAGGGATGCAGGTAAAAAACTCGACGTAATGCGCAGATATATTACTAATAACAGTTGCTAGTCGAGGTGAGTAACACCACCGCCATAACTTCCCCAATATCTTGTGGCGTCCCTCTAGGCTCCGTTACTGAGCTCCATTGCCTTTGGCCTACATTAATGACCTTCCTCTGCCCTTCCCGTCCAGCATTGCCATGTATGCTGATGACGTGGCCACATGGGGCACAAATGTTGTCTCCAACAGAGCATAAATAAGGCCAATCGGTGGTCAGCCGAGAGAGAACTTCCCCGACCTACGTGG
>LUCM01007197.1:31391-66197 GCA_008360955.1 Fasciolopsis buskii | reverse complement strand
GATTGGGGTTTCAGCTGCAGCGTTTTTGTTGTTCGTCTCTGACGGTCGGACCACCTTCTTGGTAGTAGGTAGGGTGTCTGTACGTCAGTTGGCGTTGCCGTAGTAGTTGCTGGCATGTTGAAAGTATGCGGTAGCAAATCTAATGGTAAGTTGCATGGTTCGACATAACTTGGTTCCGGCGTTCTCGCTGTTTTCCTCAGTTGATCCTTATGTCGAATCCAGATTTCCTTTCCAACTGTCACTTCGTACAATACCCGGCCGATTGTCCTTTCAGTGGTGCCTTCTGTCCAGCAGCTTCGATTCGCACGATAATTCCTTGTGTTCACCGTAGATCCGGGGGTAAATAAACATGGGTCCCTGTTCCTGGATGTTGACTTTCTGCGTGGGAATCATTGCGTGATGTATCGTGCGGAGCTTCCGTCCCATTAAGACCTCCGCTGGAGTCGTGCCGTTAGGACATGTTGGGTTTGGTGTCGTTCGGTACACAAGTAGGAATTGTTACAGAAATTCCTTGTTCGTCCCCTCTCCACGGGACTTGAGAGGTGCTCTTTTGAATGTATCTACAAATCTTTCTGCTTGTCCATTAGACTGCGGGTAGTAAGCTGGTGACCGGACGTGTTGTATTTTAAGTCGTTGACAGTATTCGGCGAAGTTAGCGGACGTGAACTGCATGCTGTTGTCGGATACGATGACTTCAGGTGGGCCGCTGTGGACGAAGGCGTATCGGAGGCATGCGAGCGTCCTCTTTGTAGTCGGCGATAAAACTGGGTATACCTCGCGCCATTTTGAATATGCGTCGATCATAATCAAGTAATATTTATCATTAATGAGGCCGACGTAGTCGATGTGTACTCTCGACCACGGGGCTTTTGGCTTTGGCTGTGGTCTTGGTTCCTCCTTGGGGGGGAATTTGGCAGGTTGCTGACATCGTGAACGGTTACGAACGGTGGCTCCAATGTCCTCGTTCAAGAACGGACAGTAGACGAAGCTTTGAGCTAGCGATTTCATTCGACCCATTCCGGAATGGCTTTTGTATTTGTATTTGACGAAGAACGTGTTGCCTTAGGCAGTATGGATTGACGACTTTGTTTGCAAACATTAGACATGAGTTCGCTACTGATCATCCCGAAAAAGATCGTAGCGTGGCGGTGTCTGATGATGGCATTTTTCGGATGGCATCAACGTTAACCAGATCTGGACGTCTGCCTCGGGCGTCGAATATGAAACCAAGATATTTGATGGATTCCAGGTTGAAACGGCATTTGTCCTTTCGTAATTTCAGACCGTAGTCCTGAATGCGTCGTAGCAAGCCAACAAGGCGTGACTGCAGTTCTTCGGGGGACTGGATCACTACAGTGATGTCGTTCAGATATGCTACTCTAACCTGGAGGTCGGATGCCAAGGCGCCCATTGCCTATTAGAATATACCTAGAGCCCTTTTGATGCCAAAGGGTAGCATGGTATATTGGTAAAACCGGTGCGTGTTGACTGTCAAGAGTTCCCGTGACTCTTGCTCTACAGGTATTTGGAAGTAGGCTTCTGCCAAATCAAGCGTGGCAAAGTATCTGCCACCATTGAGTATGGCGAAAATATCCTCTGGAAGCGGTAGAGGATTACATTGAGGCTGAAGTGCATTGCTTGACCCAGTAGAGAAGTCTGCACAAGTGCGTATGGTGCCATTGGCTTTCTTGACTACGACGATAGAAGTAGCCCATTTCGAGTAAGACACAAGGGTAATGATACCCAGTTGTTTCATTCTTTGAATTTCTTGGGCTACCAGTGGGAGGGCGTCATAAGACATAAGCCTCTTGGGCGGGAAACAGTTTTTTTCAGGTAACAGATGTAAGGTTGCTTCGGTTCGGTTGAACAGTCCAAGGCTTTCTTTGAACGCTTCTGGAAACTGTTTCAGTAAGTGTGAGGAAAGTTCTGTGGTTTGAGGGGGAAATTATACAGTTTTAGAAAAGATAATAGCAGAAGTAGAATCATAAAAATTAGGGGAAGAAATGTCCGTCTAGCCAACAGGTACCGAAACCAACTCACCTCGAATAATTCCGTGAAAAACTCCAACAATTACGTATTCAGCCATACCTTCATGCATACTGTTAACTTATTTTCATGTCCGAAACAGTCCACAGGGTCAAAAGGTTCGCACAAAACAAGAACTGAAGGCACAGCTTGGTGACAAATATGATATGTCGCTTTTCGATTGGAGATCAGGAAGATTTCTAAGTCATCCACCGAAGTCTCGATCTCCGGAAGAAGGTTCAGATGCGTCGTCTGCGAAAAGTAAGTTCGTTCCCGTTGGATTCCCTCGTAACAAACAAACTACGGTAGTACTTCATTCGGATAGCTCCTCGAACCCGTTTCAGCGTCGAACAAATCCGCCAGATGCGATCAGGCCAGTGATTATTCGATCACATCCAACTTGCAAACGTGCCGACGTGAAAAATGTGGCTCTGGAACCACCTCGACAGGTACACTTTTCCCACCACTTTTGTTATTTGGTTTGCCAGTTGTTTTGGGTGAAGCGCCTGGCCGATCATGTAGCTATTGATTCAGAAACCAACGAAGCATGCAAACCCCTCTCACTTCCAAGGGGTGTACAATGTAAGTTCTCTTTGCACCTTCGCTGTATTCTCTCTTCCAGCTGCCGGTGTTCCAGGTTATCGGTCTCCACAGCTGATACACAGTTTGTTGTACGCCCTTGCGACGAAAACCAGCCCTATCGCTGGACAAGAGCAAGCTCCGTCAGCCATAGAGAAGAATCCATGCATAGCGGTGAATACTCTACAGCCCATGATCAAGGTAAGTTTTGTTTTCTGCCTAGCAGCTCCTCGTTTGTGAAACAGACATATATCGTGTCTGAGGACGATATACGACGTCAAGAAATGCGAGTAAAGGAATTAAGAAGAAAACTTCAAGTGGCGCGGAAAAGGCTTCATCCGGTGAGTTAGTTGATTAGTTTGATAAATACTGATTTGATGGTAATTCGGATTTCTTTATTTTGATTGCCTGCTCCGATGTCTACGTAGTATGGCTAGGATTGGATGGAGTGATCGGGTGAGTGATGTGGAGGTCAGGAATCCAATACTAGATGCCGGCTCTCAGAATACCTTGTTTCATCTTATGAAACTTTGCAGACTGCGTTGGTTGGGTCACGTGTTGCGTATGGCGAACACTCGTCTACCATACCATACTCTATTTTGTGTTCCTCTTAAGAAATGGAAGAAGCCACCTGGAGGTCAACAGATGACGTGGCAACGCGGGATGAGAAAATGTACAGCGAACTTAGGTAAGGTTGGTGTCTGTCGTCTTGGTGAGTGGGGTCCGGAAGACTCGTCAACCAGCTGGCTGTAGCTACTGAAAGATATGGCAGTGAACCGTGAACAGCAGCGACCGTGTTGTCATTTTCTATCGAATCAGAATGACCGAATGGTTGATTGCGTTTGTACAGTTAGACTGTGTTCCATGTGTTGGCTACAGCAGCGTCTTATCTTTTCCCACCTGTGTAGGTCCACTCGCTGTTTTCCTTGAATGTTCGCTTTTTATAGAAACGTGTAACTCTGGGGAAAAAGCAGTGGTCAATGAGGCTCGCCTTGCTGTTTAACGCTGGACCATAGCGATTGCCTGCTTTTGGTCTTTTTCGCAAGCACATGACCAGCCTTAGAGGGAGTATAATGAGAAAGTATTTTTTTGCTTTTGAGGCGTCTAACTAAAAGACGGGAAGCACGCTTGACTAGCTTATAATGATACTTGTTTCCCGAGATATGAGTCTTGGAAATACTGCTCAAGCACAGCAGTCTTGCCAGAAGAAAGATCGTTCCCGCTGACAGCGCATCACCAACTAAGAAGCGTGAGGGGGTGATTTCCATCTTGATTCATGGAGTGTTTTAGGAATAATTGCGCTACGTTGATTCCAGAACTGTTTGATAGTTTTGTCTGGTTATGCTACTCACTTTTGCAAGCGAATTGTGAGCTGCTGGGTTGTTTCAGACTAGCTGGTCTGTTCACCTATTCTATGGCGCTTTACTGAGTCTTTAGAACCTCTTACTCCAGCGAAAGCCTATCACGTTCCCGAGCTTTGCTACTGGTTATTGTTTTTCCGAGCAAACATCCACACAATTTGCAAGCATTTCTCGATCGCCAAGATAATTGGGTATCTTTTCTTCAGATGCGTTTGTCACCTTCAGGGTTTTAGGATGGTGCTGCAGTGTGGGATTGGCTTTGCAAGTGAATCTTGTTCTTTTGAGGCAAGTGTTAGTTGATGCAGATGAGTTTACTTACTTGGGAACTCACAGATCACTACGTGGTCAGGTGTTGAATGAAGTGGTTTAGCGCATCCAGAAGTTCCGATTGAGATTTGCCAATTCGAAGCATCCATGGCGTCGGTGAGACATCCGGTTATCGATCAACAACGGTGGGTCTCATGCAGTTGTATTTTAACCTTTCACTTGTAATGGTTGACATAACAGTGGGGCGAACTCATGGAGCTGACCATATCCCAATCTTTGATCTTGCCCCTGTTGAGCAATGTTGATCCTTCAGGTTTACACCTGCACATCGTAGTCGTAGTTAAGTACACGCACCAGTGCACACGCCACCAGTGTCTGCCTGTCGACAATCGACAGTGGTCCATTTTTGAGGGGAAATTATCATTGTCCCATTCGGGGGAGCAGATGCATAGGACTCAAAAATCCTTCTAGTACAAGTAAGAGAAGGTTTGTTCATTGCTTGTAAAATCAGAAACTTAGGATCCATTAAGAATGACTAATAGTGAGCTGTCTACGGCTAACACTACAAAGACATCGTTGTTCAACTACTGAGAATCTTCGCACATTTTTGTCCTTAACTGTCATATCCCCAAGTCCGGCAGCAGGACCGATCTTACTGCTATAACACAGACGTGATCGTTTATCGATAATCGGATGGTGCACCGACATTTTCCTCGAATCGGCAAGTGTCAGTAGAGCCTTCTATACGCCAGACGACACTTCATCCGACATGCGACTGTCAGGTGAGTTGTAATTGCCGAGAGAATATAACTCATCTCGTTTGGTCAGATCTTATTCTGCAGTGTCAAGATTCGGCCTCGAGGCAATAGCATTTTACACTTGGAAGGTGTTAAACACATCCGGAATCTACTTTGTCGTTGAGACAGCCGAGAAGAACTGCAGCTTGCTTAATTCCTCCCTTAAAAGCTGTCTCAACAAACAGCCACACCAGTATTCTCACATATAAGTAGGCCGTTTTTCCACAACCATCTCTTTTAGGAAGTTAAATAATCATGGTCAAATAAGGTAACTCTGACGGACTCCACTTTTAGTAAACTCGAATGGGAGATTGCGTTGTCGGCTGTTCGCGAGCCTGGACGTTCAACCAACTCGACTGTCGCTTTCTTATTATAGAAGGCATATATCGAGGAAGAAAAATTTTGATTGCGTAAACAATCGCCAAGCTCTGCTTTCTAACTAGAACTATAAAGTGAGCACTCGTTTGAGTTTCGCGGACGCCTCATAGTTGTCACTTATCCAAAGCCATTTTGTGCCATCTAGCAACGCACTGGCTTCGTGGAGATTAAGCAAGAAAGCACTAGTAGATGATCACACACAAAATGCGCGCAGCGTGAACGCCGGTAGATGACAACATATTGAGATTGGACACGAAAGTCGTCAAGGTCTGGGGGTATTCCTGTTGCGCCGAAGATGAAATTAAAGTAATTGATAAATATCATGGGGAATTGGCATTTATTTGGACGAAGTCGGAATCTACATTTCTGAACGCTGATGCTCAAGTTTACGGGTCCCAGTTGCAATTCGCGTGAGAATTGAGCAACAACGGTTGTGTCGTCCAGATATGCTGCGGTACCTGCCAAACCCGAGATCCTAGCATCCACTACCTGTTGGAGAATTACTGTCATGTCTTAACATCGCAGACGGTCCGATCCCGTGAAAGGAGTCCCTCGTAGGATACAGACGGACCGATCATTCCGTAGGCACAAATAACTGCTTAAAGACGGAAATATTAAGGAGACTATGCGGTTTTCCCAATATGTTTTCAGAAACTATTGTTTCTCTCGTAATAGTTCTTTTCTTTTTTAATTTCATTTTGTTGGCTTTCTTGCGTTCAACATTTATTTGATTAGTTGTGTCTTTGAGACTCAGGTGACAGCCGGCTCCCATTGTCATGGGATAATTACTCTGCCTGTCATAGATTTTCAGCTCAATCCGACTTGCTTAAACTGGGGACTATAAAAACAACTGAGCCAAATGCTCTTGATGTAATGTCGTTTCGGATGTGACCCTTGTCGTTGCTAAATATAAACCTATTAGCTCTATGTCGCTTTTCTCGTAATGAATGAATTAAGTTGTTAATCTCTAGGACACAGTCTCTTTAAAAATTTGCAGGCGGAATTGAAACGTCCGATAGCACTGAAACTCCGATAGATCAGTTGAACTTAACACAGTGGGTTTTCTTCTTCTTGCTGTAAATCGCGTTAGGTGTAAAAAGAACTATGAAATCTATTCATATTCCCGTGACTTTTTCGTGTTAAAATGGCGATTTTCATTCAGATAAGCAGTGTTCGTATTAGAGCAGTGTCTGCCGGGCTGGTGAGTAAGACCATTTCGTTTTCTGTTTGTAATGGAGTCCTTCTCCCCGGCCCATACTGATTCTATGAGAAACACCAGCAATATGACTTGATTTTTATGTGCACTGCTTTTGGTTTGCCCCGCGCAATGTAGTTCAGTCTGTACAGAGCTTTTCCTTGTTTGCCGTGGGTCTGTTTGATGCACTCGATTCCAGATCCCAGTTTTCAGAACAAACAAACAATCTAAGCAGGCAGTTGTGATTAGAACGTACATTGCATATGCCCACAGATAACCTTTCGCCGCATGGGTTATACGGTTTGGTATATTGACAACTGTTATAGAATCCGAAAGTAAAAATACCCCGGCATCAGAAGAATTCAAACTCACGCGTAAATGTAACGCGCATTTTAGTGCTTTGTGCTCTACATCCGGACTCTTCCTTCATCCGGATAATTTGTTTGATCGGTATTGCTCTGTCCATTCTACTGTGGGACGGGATACACTGAGAACTACCAAACCCGGAGCGCATCAATACGGATAAGTTGGAAGTGACACATGAGCATGCACTCACGCAGTCCCAACACGAATTAAAGGATTTCGGCGGATGTTAACTGTGTTTCCTCATCTTCAATTCAATCCTCTACACGGTCGGGCTTACTGGTGGAGATTTTCCATGGTGATTTGTCTTTTTCCGCTAAACGCGCACATCTTATTATTGGCAGCATAACCTGTGGAGATTTGGCTATTTGTTCGGAGTGTGTATTCTAGTCATCAATATTCTACTCCTGACAGTGGTGTCATTCAGCCACTGAAACGGTTAAGTGTGAGATTGTTGGTATTGTCCTGTATTATTGCTTTTATCGGTGCCGTCGAATATGGTTTGTTTAGTCAGCAAAAACAAATCTTAGCAAGGAATCAGCTGAAATGTTTTGTTCGATAAACCATTTGGTGTCACGGGTTTTGCTTTTCTTTTTTTCAGCGTTACTGGACGGAACGAGAGGGTTAAATACTGTTACCGCTGCTGATGTTGCTAAGTTCTCCCTTCCCTTCTGTTTCTGTCGTGGGTACCATTGTATACTGTCTTTATGGGAACTCAACGTAATAAAATGTGCAATTGTAAACAAATTCTGGTACAGAATTCCGAGTAAGTGGGAATATTCGCCAGATATAGTTCTTGGTTTTGGGCTGCCGTTGTTACATTTCGCATCATTGCGGCCATTTTGGGGTTGGGACGCACAAGAACTCTACGCAACATCAAAATCCTGTGAGGGCTGTAGCAGCCAATTGGGACGATTTTTGCTAAGCACTCGCGCTTTTTTCTTAGCACGCTGGGAACCCAAAAAGTCGTCAACTCTGTGGCAGGATTGGAAGCGTGGCCGTGAAATTTCAGGTGGGACGGAATCATGCAAAGCTCCAATAGATTCGGGACTGGTAACGAGACAGCGACCGTGGTTGCCGTCGCATACCAGATTGATCTAGAATTGGAACCTTTGACCTTCGAGATGGTAGGTGGTTAATGAATCTGACCATGGGTTCTGGTTTCCGTGCTTGAACTAGCCTGTTTCAGAGATCGGGAATTGATAGAAGTGGTGTTGCGCCTTACTAAGTTAACTAAGACGTTAACATTGGCTCAAGCATGCACTACCCCCAAGAGAATTCCACGCATTCATTGTGAAGGCCAACTTTGTGAGGTAAGATCATGATGTAGCATTTTTTGTGGAGGTTAGGTAAGTAATCGTTGCTTGTTCATTCTTTTCTGTTTGTAGTGTTATAATCGGCAGTTTTCGCTGAATTCGAAGTTGCAGTAGCTTCGACTATCGTCTCCTCCGGCCAGATCAAAGGAAATGAGCACTAGTGATCGGTGCAATGGCAAATAAAACCATTTGGAAAAATCCAATGATGCGCTTTTACACAGTGTAACCGCAAGTGTGCAGCGGAGCTGTGTGGTCGTTTTTCTCTCTTCATTTGTCCTTATAGAAATCCAATACAAATAAGCAAATACATCGTACGAAGAAAAATGTATATATATGTATATATACGAGAGTTATTCTGGTACAAAACTCATTGGAAATTTAGAAATTAATCCAGACCCGAAGAAGACAATCACCTTCAAATGGTTCATAGCCAGTATCTTAGCTGGTTAGGGATCGTAGTTGTTTTTATATGTCCACAGCCTGACTAAATTTGGGGAGAGATTCAAGGCTGTAATGCTCCATTTCAGCAGCTCTATATGAGTCCCGTTCCCGATCGATCCTTCGATTGTGCGTAGCCATCGGAGGAGGTGGCGGAGGGTGAATCCGTCGGCTGCATGTGACACCGCGCAGATTTAAATGACAGTTACTTCCATACTTTCGTTGGCTGTCCATTGAACCGTTTTCGTGTGCCGTGGGTTGTGGATAAACGCCGGATTGGGTGGCGTACTGTGAACACAATGGCGTCACGACACTATGAGTAGTAAATGCATCGTCAAACGCGGTTTGGAACGCCGAACTCGGTGCGGCTGCCGGTGGTGCGAGACGGACACTGTGGCGAAACTGTTCCGGTCGTGGACGTCGAACAAGCAACGCTATCATGACACCCAAAAGTATAACTACCAGAACTAACAGCAAACCAAGGACGACAGTAGCCAATTGGGCGTCGAACAGCGGGAAGTAATAGAGAGGGGGCGAGGCTGGAAAAGAATCCAGTAAGTGATGATTAAAGTTGTTACAAAGTCCGTTTGTGTTTGGATAAACAGCTTAGGCTAGTATTCACCAGAATGAATTGTGGTTTCAGTTCAGAAATTCCCTATTTGATAAGAGAAAAATCCATTTTACGATTGGAGAGGACAGTATTATGGTCGTGATGAAGACCGAATGCAAATATTTGCATTTCTTTTCGAGAACTATCTGATTCGAATGGACATTAGATTTTGTAACGAAAGAACCGTAAAAATGACTTAATGTCCGTTTTTGGATTCATTGCTAAACTTCTTCGCACAACAATTTATATTTTCGGTCCACTTCATATTGGCGATATTGAAAGTAAAAACGACCAGACCTAGGTGCGAATTTATGCGTCTACTGGACTAGAAAATAATATCTTACGCAACATCGGTGCTTATCTAAATTTTGAAACAAGGAAAATGCAGTGTTCTGAATTACAGACACTGCCACCAACCTCCACCTGGGGGGACTCCAGGTCCTAGCGTGTGATTGTTAACCAGTCGCCTATACTATTCGGGAATGCTAAACGAGTGATTTAACTGGAACACTGCACGAGGAAATATCACCCCTCGATTTCCTACAGTGACCTGACTTCAAGAAGATTCCGAACCGAATTGTCGGATTTGCACGCTGATTATGGGAATGACGAGACAAAATTTTCTCGAAACGCTGTGGTCAATACAAAGGGGCGGAATCACATGTTTATAGTATATTTCTAAGGGTTTAGCAACAAGTGAGTGAATGGCTCGTTTATTCTAATGAATGGATTTTATCCTGGAAACTGCGGGTCACCAACATGTCCTAGAGCTGATTCGGAAATATGGCCCGCTGAGGATCTTCCTGACAGAGTTTGGGAGACGATGCTGATCTATCAGTCATTTTTCCGGTATTTTAACTAAATTGTCAACAACGCAATCCAGCAGAGGTTAAAAACGGACCCGATAGCTAAATGAACAGACAGTTAATGGACACGGGATTTTCTTACGTGAAAGGGGTTCAGCCAGTCTGAAGAAACGTTCCCGCCAGAAGGCCATTTGTCCGGGTCGAAAGTGAAACTTCGGTGTGCTATTCAACGAGATGAACAAATATCCCTCCCATGGCCTCTTGAAGGCGGGCCATATAATATTCCTATAAGATTGGGGCGTCGGGTTACTGAAAAGTGCACGGAAAATAAGTCAGACTACATGGAATCAGATAGGGTTTCCACAAAAGAGCTCCGGAAAGCACTCGATACCCATCACCATAAAAACATTGAATAATGTGTATTCATTCAACTCATTAGGTGTCGACTGACATAACCTATGTGTCGACCAGGTGCATAGAAGCCAGTCGATTGGGAGATAAATAGGCTGAGAAGCGGTTGACGGTGAAAGTTGACTTTTCAGTCGTTGTTAGAACGTTGGACAGGTTGAATAGAAAACATTCTACACAGTTAAAAGATGCCGTGGCTGTGGAGAATGACGTGATTGAAAGCTCGTTGACCAGATAACTTAGTGACGAAAACATTTCCATGGATAACTGGAAACCACTGGTCACTTCCAATCCTAATTCGCGTGTCCTCCGTTTGTGAAGCTGACTGATTTATTCATTAAGCAGATTACCGTTACATCGAAAACTGCTTGGACAACAACGAAAGGTGGAATTATTAAATCGATCACGTGAACCAAGCAAAAATTCCAGGTTCAGCAGAATACAGCGACTGTTTCGAGAAGTAACACGTATCTTGCAGATGCCGAGCAACCTTATCTCGAGGAAATTTTAAGCGGAAGGTAAGATGTACGAATTTCTAGTGCTTCCAGTCAAGGTGTCGCCTAATGAGAGGAGAATCGCGTCCATCAGAATAACTTTGATGACTACGAACAATAAAACCGGGACCCGTAATGAACAATTGATCTAAGTACGAATCCTGTCGATGACGTAGGAAAATGAATTTTTTATACATCTATAAATGCTTCAGTACCAGGGAAGTGTCTGACTGATTTGTTTGTGCCAACTTCATGCAACGCCGCGGCTACCATAAACTCCAACAAAATGAGATACTGCTAATGTACATCCAGCAATAATCCAGAAGACAGGATTGTTGTTTACGAGGATCAGTTTGATCCCTAATAAGTTCGATGGAAAAAACCCGCATTATTCGTTCCCAAAATTTCACGACAGGAGCGGAGTTCGAACCGGCATTCGGTGGCTTACTAGCCAGGCGCGTCGCTCACTAATGCGGTCACGGCTTTTGAATGCGCACATCCCACGTTGCCCAATCATTATCCTAGTGCTAAAGTGCGACCATCCTAATCAACCGTAATTTACTTGTAAATGGGATAAACGTTACAGTCATACGGGATCCGAAGAACGTTGATACCAATACTGCAAAATTTTGCGATCATCGGAACTTCCAGATGTCACGGTCGGCGTATGACCGCTCGGGTTTGTGTATGGATCATTCTCGATATACGGCATTAAATTCCCAGTCGAAAAAAACGTAAACAATTGGTAGGAATGATAACCAGTGACTTCGTCTTTCGTTGGCTTACCCATATTTGGCGAAGTTTGTCCAAGCTTCCATGACAAACTCACTCACGTTTGTATCATGTGGATAAAAATAGGTCCGGTTCGCGAGTCTCGGTAGATTTGGGCCACCAAAGTATCGCTTCCAAAACTTCTCATCCAGAAAAGGGAAGCCGAATAGAAACGGTTGTTCAGCTCCATGATAAACTCCTGAAGCCATTGTATAAAACAAGGAGCCATAACTGGAGTCGATAACACGAATAAACGAATGTCAAGGTGAAGTAAGGGGTAAATTTAGTTCACGCAAAATCCACAAACCAAAGTTGTATCTTCCGAATGCCTCCATCTACACAAACACTATGCCGTATGTGCACTGACGGAATAACATGTGTGGCTTATGGGTAAACCAGTCTGAGGTACATCCTAGTAAGAAACGCTCTAACCTACTCGCTTCAGGGAGCCTAAATACTGCCGGCGATGGTATCACGGATAGGTTTGTATCAAAAGCATTCAAACTTGGAGCAACTTTGCCTCGCTTCTGGCACTATGCGATATCGAAAAACGTACATTTTTGTGTAAAGCTTAACAATAATATTATCGCTATGACAAAAACAAAGCACTTGTCAGGTGCATTCACGGATACTAACGCTGAGTTAAATATAAGATAATTATGTTGCATGTTCATGTTACTGGAGTTTTCCTTCTTCAAATAAACCGTATCACATTAAGGACGGTAATATCTCCCGATTAACCAAACGGATTGAACAAAAGTAGTGTCAAAAAGCTCTCCTGAACTCAGGACATTATCAGACTGCTTCATGTATCTGGGTGATACCTCAGGAACTCTAAGATGTTCATGAAAAATCGCACGAATAACGTAACTGATTTCATATTGATAGTATGTGGAAGTTCGCTTCCATCCAGCTTGCTACGACGACTCATTTGTTGAGATCTCACGTGGCATCACGTCATTCTAATTTTTACAGTTTCAGTTATTGGTTTCTTAGTGCTGTGCATCTCATTGGTCATGAGGTAAATCCCTTCCACTCAGGTTCATGGATGCCGATTCGCGCCCACTGTAATAGACTACTGGCTATGGGACATTCACCTACAATAAAAATCCTACGTCAAACATTTAATAAATAAGTGGAATGTAGATATCTTAGGTTTGAATCATCACACCGCTGGTCATTTTCCAATTTAGATGTGATAAGTTGGCGCGGGATCTCTTTCTAAACTACTGTACAGCCGCCGTGTAATAGAATAAGTGAAGGGAGAAGCAAAGTATCACTAATGACAGCTGTAGCTAGACTGTCGATCCTGCGTCCCTCTATAGTAAACTGGCCCTGAAAAAGTATGCTCGCGGCAATCGATACACTGACTTATTACAGGCTTTCCTCAACAGTTTCATATTTTGAAGTTCGTTTGCCAGGGAGATGCTCTATCATTAAACCACTGTATACATTGGCTCTCAAAAGAAGTTACTTAACTGAACATCCAATGTAGCGCGAACCACCATTTCAATGACATAAGGCAACCAACCTGGTTTTAGTCACTGAATTAGCTCCGTGGCGTAGACTTTTGAATGCATAGTGCGTAAATTGACCTCTCATTGTAAATAACATCTGGGGCCTTGTGTCACCTCAAGATGAATGAAATTCTTTTCTTTATGAATTGTCGAATATAGTACTTTCTTCAACATATGAACAAGTTCTGTGCGAGTCAACGGCGTGGCCACTTGAGTGATCTAGGATAGAGGAAGATCATCCGTACTCATTTACTGATGCTACGCAGCACAGCTCTACTCGACCGGAAGGATGGCTTCAAAGACGACGCGCAGGTTAGGTGCAACGTAGTGGGCACAGAAAACAGTTCACTAGTTTAAACAGAGAATCCAATAATTCTATCTATATGCTCCATCTAGTAGGGTGGTTCTGCATTCACTGGTTGTTGAGATGACAGACAGTTGTGGGATGAGCTGAAGGTTTCATTTGACAAATTAAGAGGACGATTTGAAGAGCCTGACTTGGAGATACGGGCATATTTACGGAGCTGATGGATAATCCGTTACAATAATGGGCGATCTAAAATGTGAATCAGCCGTTATTTACAATCTGTTTCTGGTCACAAATCCGGTCAAGGATTGAAGGGAATCAGGTGACTTGAAAAGACACGACTGTAGGTATCTGTCTACCCTTAAAATTATGATTGGAGTGGTTAAGTTGGTACTGTATTTCACGCACCTGATCGCTGACGACGTAGCGGATTTTAGTCCGGAAATCGGTGTACGATCAACTGACCTGTGGCATTCGCTCGCGATCTGCCTGGTAAAAAAATCAGCAACAATTCACTGAGGCACACATGAAGCCACCGATTTCGTCGTCTGTAAACGGAGTTTACATATACGGGTTTTGTTGCTCACTTTTAGCACTGTTAAGCAAAGCGTTCTCCATAAAACAGCTTAATGAACTACCCTTTAGGAACGTAAAATAAATCAGTTGATGAAGATAGAGTCAGCCACTAGTGCTGATTGCGGTGGGTTTTGTGACCATGTTTCAGTATAAGTGCGCCGTGAATCGGTTGATCCACTATTTAATAATTAACAGTACTAGTAGTATCAATGTCAGTTATCGTCCATTTAACGACCCTGAGATTTGAAGGTCTCAACGCGCATCAGAGATGGAAGACGCTGCCGCCGTGGTGAATTCCTGCGAGATGTTTAATGTCATCCAGTAAAAAGGCATGGGTGTGATTGAAACAGAATGCGGAGTTGATGGTTCGGACAGCTACCAGTTATTCGTATGCCGAACGGAGCATTTTGAAGCATAGCTTCGCTGGCCTCCGGCGTCAATCCTTCCCAAAGCTGAACCAGCAGACGACCTATGGTACGTTTCAACGCGTTATTCTTTTGAGACTGAGGTCCGTAAGAAAATTCAAGCCTTAAGACATCGCCAAACGCCGGTCTCCAACAGCTAATCTCCTAAGTTTATTAAAAGATGAGGTAAAAGACATATTGGGTCACGGTTAATTACCCCAGAGCTCAACTCTCACTGTATTTCTAGGCATTAGCGCAGCCTTCAACTCGGTCGATGGGTCTGTATTACGATGTTGTTTGTTTTTAAAGTAAAATACTTGGGATGTATTGTCGATCCTCAAAGAGTCATAAACTGCTATCGCAAGTTTGGTTTGGGCTTAGGGAGTAAGGCAAAGCTACATTATATCCCTATTTGTATTCAGAGGTTCATAGGGATGCGCTACTAAATGTTTTATCTAATCTAGGCGGACGGCTAAGTGTAACTTCTCCTCAGAGAACAAAAAGATACCGATGATATCACCTTGATAAGAGGCAGTGCGCAGGCAACTCAATACGCTCTGGATCTCTTGGCGATTGAAGTACTGCAGTACGGTCTTTGCTTTGCACCTTCGAACTTCAAGATACTACTCGATAACTGGCAAGAGTCTGTACTTGCTCTTACAGAATGCGGTGATCCATCAGAATCAGCCAATATATCTGAGTACCCCCGGACCTTCATCACAGCTGGCTATCGTGTTGGAGAAGAGATTACGCTACGAGTAGCTAGAGTCAGACTAGCTTCCGGGAATCTGTTAAACCGACGACCCCACCATAGTATACCGATTTTCCTTTGTTGACGAGCGTATCATGCGAGTAATGTTAAGGGAACCGCCATTACGAGATTTAGTTCCAAACCGCAGAAAAAAATCCATTTCCAATACTGTCAGTTAGGATTTTGGTCGAATTCAATAGTTGGTCAGGATTCGCTACAAATATTTCGAACACAGATCACCTCTGAAATATTCCAGTGAACGTTGTTTCTGCGGTCCCCACGTCACAAAAGCAAATGAATCAAGCTAACCACATCCCCAAGGGTGCGTTGAGGGTAGGATACCAGTACTTGAGTGCAGTCAAGCACGAACAGAGTAACGCACTGTGATATGAGTGATGTATGTGTGCGCTGAATAAAATGCAGATGGAAAACAATGAACTAGTGTCAACAGCTCATTCACACACCATCCTGGATCCTTTTGCTTTTGAATGTCCCGTCTACAAACTGACCAGCACAAGCAAAATGAACAAAACGCTAAGATATGAGCTGTGGGGATGTGAAACTGAACCACATGCCAGGAAGCGCTTGAAGCATAGCGTGTTGACAGTCTGTTCTTTATTGGCCTACAGACTGAGACGTCAACAGATATAATAAGGATGGCAACCCGCCGGTAAACACTAGTGTATTTGACTGAATCCTTAGGGCGAGCCTAACAAATGAGTGTGGGTCAAATGAAGTTGTTACAGGAGTGGCCATTCCGCCAGAGGACATAAGGATTAAAATCAAATTCTTGGAGCAAATGTTCTAAGGCTTGTCTGTTGGTGACCCCTTCATCATGAATGAATAAAAAAAGCCAAGAGCCACAAAATGTGTAACGTGGAAGAATGAAAAAGTAAATCTGTTTTTGCCTATCATCTAACTACTCTGCACTAATTTTCCCCCATTTCGTTGTTGTTACGTTGGTCACGTGTCTTCCCCTAGGCAGTTGTACAGGATATATATATATATATATATACATATATATATATATATGTATATCGTAAGTTAACCATGTAAAATTTACACACTGTGCGTGTCTACATTTAGGCATATGTAACGGGTCATCCAAAAGTAAATTAAGGAAAATCTGTTGCGAATGAGGGCCTGTCTTTTTAACTTTAAAGAAAAAGGAAGAAAACAACATGGCAGCGTAATACAGATTGTGTTAGTTATACTCCTCTAGACTTTTGGTAAAACGTTTAGCTAGTGCATGTTGTTGCCTATATCCAAGATTTACTATCATTCGGGTGTCTCTAGTACAATTATAAGGAGCAATCTGAGGAACTTCGGGATAGAGCACAAACGTTGAAAATTGGGAAACTCTAATCACAGCAAAACTGGGTGGACTGCATCCACTCGCTTATGTTGCGTTTCAAAGAGCTACTATGGTTGGACGAACGATTTTGGGTTGATTGCTGTACACTAGAGACCCGTGGCCGTGCACATCAGCGACAGTTAGGTACAGCCTCATGTCGTGAAGTTCAATACACGGTTGAGTACCCTCCCGGTAGCGTAATGGCTACGGCGTTTGACCCAAAATCGTTCGTCCCGAGTTCACGTCCCATTTCGAGGACAGGAGATTGGTTTCTAGTCAGATTAAGTAGATTTTATTCTAAGGCGGGTGTAATTAACACCCAACCTCCCGGATTCAACCCCAGTTGAATATGTCCGACTGAAGAAGTAAACAGTGCTTCTATAACCTTTTGTAAATTGGGAGCTATTGTTGTGAAACCAGTTACGTAGATGTTAATTACCTACCAGATAGGCATTCGATCAACGCCAGTTGAGAATAACCTTCCTAATATCCTTACATATCCAGACAGTATAAACGGACATACGCACACGTGTGTGTTTGGATTTTCCCCATTTAAGTGATTCAGCTACGCAGACCGCTGACGCGTTGACCCATATTTCTGATCTTAAGCTTCACATGTTCACCATGTTCAATACCCCTGGCTGCACACCAGTCTCTTACTGTATTTCCAAGGGTTGATGAATTGGGCGTAGACAATACATATCCTATAACCAAAATGAATTGTTTCGTCACATATGTAACCCTTTACACGAAGACAACAAATACGAGGGAATAAACAAGCCAGAACGATGAAGCAGTTAGAGAAAGCTTAAAATCAAATCCAACGTACCTCGCTCCGGCGAACTAAGAGTGTCATTTGGACTCACATAAGCGAATTCATAAAAATAGGCTTTTGGCGTAAGATCAGCGTGAAATCGAAGAACAGTATCCAATGGTGCATTGATTATATAGTCAGAAATGAGCTGAAAGAAAAGGGGACGAAAATCCATGAATTCTAAAAGTTTATTTCACTAAACAGTGTCTTCATTTGTGACCGAAATAAAGTTTTACGTAGACACTAAATTTGCGTATGATACTAGACACCAAACTAATGCGTGTGGATAATGGCTACACAATTTTAATATGGTCTGTTTGGCTTTCTTAAATACTAACAAAGAAATTGCCCGGATTTGATTTGTATCATTAGTTTTTGCCTTTTTGCCCTGGAAACGGGAATGCAAATATTAGTTTCAGGTTCTTAGTTTGACTACGGAATGAGGGCGTGCGATATCCTGAGGGGAATACACCTGGATTGAATAATACCGATGCTACGCGCTCATTCATTGTCATCTTCTTTAGTCAGTTACTGAGTGCTGAAGGAAGGCAAATAGTAGATGCGACGGTTACCATGAAAAAACCAGAGCACTGCAGAGAAACTTGCACAAATAGTGTTGACTTGTTAACTGGTACCTTGTCGCTCTCCTGTTACATTATCCATGTGGCAAACGATGGATACAAATCAGTAATGTTTTGATTAGTCGATGATTAACCAACCAATTGGTCTATCATGGATCCAGGCGCAGATTTGGACTGCACATATTTGTCTGGTGAGCTGATTTCCACTATCGTTGTTATTTCAATCTCTTGGCTATCAGCTTCAATTCCAAAAGTAGCCAAATGTTCTGAAGAGGCTTTTGCGAAAGCTGACCCAGCTGAATTCCACGGGAAGACAAACTGACAAGAAAGCGGAAATTTCCATAGCAAATCATTTTCTTCCAACAAACTGTAAACACTGATTTATCGGTCACTCAAACTGTGGTTCCTCAAACGGGATGCAAAACTATAGTTATTCAGAGAACGTACCCTGAACAAGTTCGAATACCTTGGTTCTTCGAACTCGGATACAGTTGCTGCTTACCATCTAGCTTTTTTGACATCAGTCACTCGACTCCGGTATGGATTATGAATCACCAATCACAAACCACTTCCCCACTAGCTACCCGATGCTCCAAACCATAAAAGTTGACGCGCATTATGTTGGATGTCAACATGAATGAGCGAAATTCAAGTACCTTGCGCTACCTGCCTTCGCGCCATTTTCAATGATAAAAACCGCAATCATCTAGTTATCCCGAGCCCAACTGATATCAAACGGATGCTGAATGTTTTAAAGGCGATTAATGTCTTAATTATTTTGAGAACAGAGTAGTCATACAGCATTTGTGGATCATCGATAAGCGAACTGTTCAAATTCAACAGGGATGGCTATCATCCTAATCGAATTCACAAAAACAAGCAAGCAATCAACCTGATCAGGACCTGAGAAGACGGTTAGGCGGTGGCTTTGAAAAACGTGGTACGGCCTTTTTCGTTAAAGTTTAAAAAATACTGATGGCGGTCGAATTGCCGCGGGTTAAGATTGCCACAAGCGCAAAATGTGACCTAAATGAGGTGGAGCAAACAACAAAAACAATGATGGGAATCAAATAGTTGAATATGCCCGGATATTTGGCTGACCTTTTTGGGCATATAAGCTGACATTTCAGACGGAAAGCATTTGCTCAACAACATTAGAATTAGAAAAATGCACAGAAAAATCTAGAAAACAACTCGAGAACATGAAGGTACGAAGGAAAAAGCACTATGTACCAAAAAGGGAATGCCATCCAGACAGTTAGCATGCGAGCTGATTGTGGAACATAGAGGCTTTTATAAACGCCACTGTATCTAGGGTTAAACCGAAAAGTATAGCAAGTTCTTGGGCAGAATTGAAAGGACATATCAAGGTGCAATGAGTGAGTGTTGGCCAGAAGAATTTTACTGACGGACTCTTGATAAACATAGAAGTCAAGCCCTTGAAAGGACTAAAAGAAACTGCGTTGATTATCTAAAAATGTTTTGTAATCGATGATCTGATGCATGTCCAATCTTTTGGTTACATCATCGATGTGAAATCGGTCCCCATTGTCTTCTGCAATCACACTGGGATGTGTTCGGCTATTGCATGATGTAACCGTCTCGCCGTTCTGTC
Organism: Fasciolopsis buskii; assembly: GCA_008360955.1. Classification (NCBI taxonomy): domain Eukaryota; kingdom Metazoa; phylum Platyhelminthes; class Trematoda; order Plagiorchiida; family Fasciolidae; genus Fasciolopsis; species Fasciolopsis buskii. The sequence continues at coordinate 46,470 of LUCM01007197.1, read as the reverse complement.
TATATAAACGCCTGAATATCTAGATTGGATTCTCACTATACAACGGCGTGGAAGACCATTGGATACCATAAAGGGAACGGCGAAGGAGGATGGGACGAATACAGTGGTGAACATGTTTGAGGATGCTGGTTTGGGGCATCTGAAATGTCTGAGTTTTCTGATTTGTAAACAGCCGCCTCAATTTGTCAGTGCACAGCTGAAGATTCGAAGACCAACGGAGATAGCCGATTATATTGACGCCTAAATATCTGTTAGATTCAAGTGAAAGAGAAGGGTGTTATTTACTGTCCCTGGTAAGTGATAATTGAGAAAGGGCACAGATTCGTTCCAAGCACTTGGACAGGTGCGACTTAGGACGAAAGTTAGTGAAAAAGAGTTCATCATCAGTCGAGTTTTCCCTAAATTCATTGAAATGTGCGGACAGTTGCGCTGTCTTAGGGTCCCAGTCGCTCCCGATCCGAATAGCCTTTTTCTTGAACTACTTGGAAAACCACGAAGTATCGTCGTTTCACTTTTCTGCATCAATAACAAACGTTTCATTGAAACTAAGGTACGTTCCTATCTGCTTGCTTCCGATGGGTATTACGCCTTTCGAGGACAGAGCAAGATAAGCGCACCGTGACTTTCTAGATTATGCATCACCCTTTGATTCCGTTTTCTGTTCCCGTCATTTAACAAGTTGCAATCATTCGATTGTTCTTATCTTCTTTTCTGGCTCACTGACTATTTCTCCTAGAGATATCGGTGTTTCATGAAATAATTCATCATGTGATACCAATGCTCAAAGCACCACCAAGAAACAATGGAACTAGGGTACAGCTTTCTAGTTAGAAAAATGACATTCGACAGAGCCATTTAATAGCTCTAATGTGGTGTTAGGTGGAGCTCTGTCAAATTCTTTACAAATTACGTTAGTGACTTATCTGTTTCCCTCTTCCATCCTAACATTCCGATGGCATCGGCACTTCCAATTCTATATCCAACTAATCAGAACTCACCTTATAACGCTGATATTTTTGACGTCGCCATACACTTTGCGCCTTCAGATTCACGTCTTTACCATGACGAATGTATTGGGTATCTGTTTATCCTAAGTCACTTCCCTTCCTCGTCCGACAATGGATGCACTAAGGGAAAACTAACTGGTGGGGTCAGTTATGCCTAACCATTAGTCGCGAAAATAATTTTTTTCGGTATATGCATACCCAGGCTGTCCACCTCAGGTTGTAAGGTCTTTTTCTCCGACTCAGAAAGTTGTGTTAATTCTGCTCAGATAAGATGGTGATTTCCGGTTTTGTTCGATGACGCGGTCTGTCTGTTCTTTTGTACTGTTTTCCTGTGACTTCCCCGGGCATGATGCAGGCCGATCTCGGGCCAGTAAGGCGGGGTCCCAAAAGTATCAGCAAAGGGCTACAAATTCCTCTATCCGTTATTGTTAGCATCATTTGTGACGGACACAATTGCTAAGTATTATCGGAACCGTATGCATTTCAGGTTGTCTCGACTAAGTGGTGCACCGAATCACGTCATTTAAAACAGGTAAGTACAGCAGAATGAAGGATGTTTGTAATGAGCCAACATTTCAGTTACGTTGAGCAACTATTTCAGGGAAGGTCTGCAATCCATCGTTTGAAATTGGCAGAAGGGATTTAGTCTAACAACACTCATCCAATACGTAAAGGCCTATTTGCACGCGAATTCCGTCCCTCCACCGGGTCAATATACCGATTTATCTCATAGCGTATGCAGGCGAATAGGATATCGGCAATACCATATTTTGCTCTAGTCCTGACGAGTGGGCTGGCGGTTTGCACCGAACTCTCGATTTCTTTGGTACTTAACAGATATTCATGTATGTAGGATCAACGTTTAAACTTCCAATTTTTGTTTCCTTTTACGGCGTTGCAGAAACAGTTTCCATTGGTTGTTGTTTTTCTTGGGGTGAAATTCTGTGAAGTATTTTCTGAACCTCACATGCAAATAGAAGTACGAAATAGGTATCGCCTCAGACAAACTGGTAAGAGACGACATAGTTGATGTAATTTAGGACATCAACAGATGAGGCGTTAGCATCATCGCTAGTACACGTAGAGAAGATAAGAACGAGAAAATAACTACACCTTGGAATATTCCGGAGTTTTGACTAGAGGCCTGGAGATGTCTTGCCCACCACAGCGCATTGTTTTTCTCAGTTAAATAGTCGCGGAATTAACCGTTATGGGTATCCAGATGAATATACTTCGTTTAACAGCTGAGGTGGGGGAATCGAGTCAAAGAGAGAAGAAGAGTGATGAGGTCGACTTCCCAGGAAGAGACGTTTCATGATTATCAAATTAACTAAGAAGTGAACTGAGATTTGTAGGGCTTGCTGCTGTGTGAAAGCGTGCGAGGTCGGGGGGGGGGACGTACATATGACCATGTGTCGTTTGACCTGAGTCACGCAAATAGGGTGAAATCCATACGCCGTTGTCAAGTTATGATGAGCAGCTGGTAATCTCTCGTGTGCTATTTGCCAATAATCGTTGCCAAGTTGTAGCATGACGGAGGGAATGTGTGTAGGATATACATTGTGGTCTTCTTTCAATGAACGATGTCTAAAGTCGGTCTGCCTGACTGAATCAGGTCATGAAGATTAGGTTGAGTTACTCTTTCAGATAGGTATTTCAAAGTGTTGCGCCATCAAATTTTGCAGTTATAGAGCGGTTACACCAATACGCTTTCTTGATGCTTTAAGAGAAAAGGTGAATGTAATGGGAAGCAGTGAAGAGAGATAAGGGGAGTTGTCACGTGATCGGGTAAATCTGAAACACAACATCGTTGTACATTTGTTGGAAGGTCCACACTATACTATGCTCATTGAAATGCAGGTGGCAAACTAATTTTAACATTTTGGTTAGATGATCGTTTGTTTGATGTCACCATCTCAACACCAGGAGTGGGAATCAAGGCGCCAACTATACGAGATCATCAGGGAACAGGCCAGATTTGATGCGCATAAAAGTAACGGTGATTATGAAGACATGGTCATTTTATTTAGCCTCAGAAACCGGCGGACATTCTGAAGTATCCAAAAAACCCATAGTTACGAAAAACCAAAACTCCTTTTATCATTAAGTGGCCTCCTGGTTAGTAATCAAGAAAGAAGAAGCGTTATCAATTAATAGACCCCAAGGAAGATGACTGAAAATAAAAATCGGTGGACGTTATGTGGCCTGTCTGCCCCCCTGTGTCTCATAAAAGCAACACAAGAGCGGATAAACAATCAAAATGTATCCGGTGAAAACAAAACGTTTCGTTATTATGTTTGATAACCATTCATCCCGCTTCTATGCTCTTTGTGCTGGCTCTTTCAGCGAGGTACATTTTGTTACGACATGCTTGAAGTATGAGTGCAGTTGAAGCCGAATGCCCCACAGTCACTGAGGCCCATTGACCCGGAGAAGGACCGGCAGCTGGAATGGCAGAGAACCGCATAAGTTCCTTCTAGGTGTGATAACAAACAGGGCGACAGAGAATTGTCATCTACCACTCGACTTGATTTCAACCTACTTTAAAACTTTAACATGGAACAACTGGTCTTACACTGAGACCGTTTTTCGAGCATTGAAAAGCTCTGATCTGAGTATTGGCACTAATCTGCCACTAAGTCGGAAGCCACTTAAATATCGCCGTCCAAAACAGAGAACAGGGCGAAATGAGGAGTGCTAATCCCCAGATAGGATTAGATTTGAAGTGCCATCTGTCTGAAACGGAAAGCAACTGAACCGCATGCCATTTCTAACGACAATTTACACAGACTCCATTTCTGCTCGGACGAACGAGACAATTTTAGTTGCATGGTCGAAAAAAGTATGCTTCAAGGGATATTTTACGAACCTAAATAAGTGAGTGTATGAGGTGTGACTAAATAATGACAACATCGAGAGAAAGAAATTGAGGTAAATAGGTGAATTGGGCCGGACCGAAGTAAATTAAGCAGCGATTCCTGTTCGTTCTTTGTCCATGCAGTCTAACAGGAAACCCAATTGCGATTAAGCCCGACGAACAAAGGCTTACATCCGTTCTTATTCCAGTTGATTCCACCATTACAGTGACGAAGTATCAAATCATTATGATTTAAACAACGAAGGCGCTAAGCCAACGGATGTGTGCACAATCGAATTCGGACACCATAATGACCATTGTGGAAATCACAGCGAACCAGCCAGTCACCGTTACAACGCCACCAAAGCAGGACGTCCGCACGCCAAACTGCGGAAAGATTAATTCAGTCACAAGTGCCGTTAGAACGGCCGTTCAGTTTACTCATCACACAAAACCCAGTCCTTTGGATGTGCAAACTGATAAGATTCACACAATTCACAAATTAACATATTGCTGGTTTGGAACACTTGAGGTCAACTGCGGCTGCGGTTAGGGCTGTCGCATGTGCAAACTAACGATTCAAGATAAGAGAGACGACGAGTTAAAACCCGGTGTAAAGAAGTACGCGAAATTCACATATGCAGGCTAACAGGAAGTGACAAGATCTGGTAAAAATTTAGTCCAGAGATACGCCCTTAAACTTGCTAGGGATCGTTCGAAACTGGTGCAACGAAACCAGTACCATGACGAGAATATTTCACCAACAAAGTCTTCCGTAGTTCGGGAAAATCTCATTCAACAGAATTTACTTATCGCTTCTTCCAAGTATTCGAATAATGAAAATATGCCTAGTGGCAACGGTAAAACAACACAAAAAATAGTTCTAGCCTTCCACGAAAAGAGCGTATATACAGTTTTCAAGAGGCTATCATTCCAAGAACTAACTGTCTCGGTTCCGAAGGCTGCATGAGACGTGGGTGAACGGTAGTGGGAAGGAGTCATTAACCAGCAGTATTAATTATATAACAAAAAGGATGTATATCCATTAGCTTTTGCCATTTGTATTTATATGACAGGCTTTCACAAGCAAAATAAACGGAAGATACTTGAATGGTTGCAAAAGCGTACAAGAACAAAGACAACAACAAAAATTAGAGTAATTCTGTTTTGATATTGTTCTTATTGGTTAGTATTTGGACCAAATAAGAAGCAGGAAAGCTTTTATATGCGAATTCTGAGAGGAATATGCCAGAACTTCGACTGAGTGGACGAGTGAGAACTGCTTGGGGTTGACTCACTGTATAATGAATGAAGTGAGTCTTATGCTATCAGAGTTAGGCAGGATAGGGCTAGAGAAGGGACAGAACTAGACAAAGTTCGATATATTACTTGAAAAGATTAATCAGATAAAAATGAAAGGATAGGGGTGAGAGACGGCTGTTAGCTGTCAACCTACAACAAAAGTTTTGAAGTCCTGTTTCAAAAGATTGTAGAAAATTACGGATGAGTAAAACCAAAGGTCCGGAAGAGCAGGTTGATGAATGAATTTCGGAGCAGCTGTTGGTGGTGCTTGAATCTGCTTAAGTTCATTTTTAAATTAAGATGTTGTAGTCAGTACTGAGTTTTGTACACAAATGGATAAACAAAACCCCCAAAGCACACAGCCGCTTCTTTAGTATGTGTCCCTGGTACTTTAATATTTCGGTAGCCCCATACTTGGTTGACCCTTTGGTAATTAGGCAGAACAGGAGAGCACGGAGTGCGTATATCTGAGGAATAGCGAGAACCGCGATACCGGCCATGTGCGTTTGGGGGATTTCATTCACCCCTCTGCATGAAAAACAATTCTGACATAAAAAACCATACTCTCGGACGTTATGTACCCTTTTCATAGGCCAATCTGGCCCAATCAACGAAAAACTTGGGACCAATCACCGTAAGAATCTTTGGTGGATTCGTCACCCATGCGTGCTTCTATTGACTCAAAAGGTTGGACACATCACTAATTGAAATGTCCATCCTGTACAGGTTCCTAAGCTAACACTCGAATGCTTAGTGCAACTAATCTGCGATAGAGAACTCAAATTCAACGTAATACGATTTGTGGGAAAAGTGAGCAAAAAAGAATGGGAATGCATTCAAGACATCTTAGACCCAAATCGGAAGAAAGATAATCGAGAAAGGTCGTCATCGAATTTCCTGAGATCTTTGGAATTAAAAATAAGTTGACAAAGGACAAAATCGTTGTGATTTTAAACATATCGCTAACATAGACTGCAAACTGAAAGGAGGATAAGGTCGTGTCAACAGATTCGTTAACAAACCAAAAATACTCTCATTGAACAATACTTAACATTCAGCAGGTGATGCAAGAACGCGTCGGTTGATTCAAACTAGAAATAATAACAGTTGCAATATTTAATATGCATGAGACAATCAGCTCGTGTTGACGACCCTAAATTGAATGTTGAAAACACACAAACACTGGACCATTATTTCATCCCGGTGGAGAACCGTTACAGGTAGTTGTTTTACCGATCCAATCTAACAGCTGCTTGATAGAGCCATTAATCCTGGGACACCACGGTGGCCGTAGTTAGGAATGCACAAAATAGAATTTCGAATTAACAAATGAAAGTAATATTATTAATCGCAGATTAAAATAATCCCTCAGGGTTATGAAGAGTACTGAAACTACTTCCAAAGACACTTGCGCAGTGTCTTCTTGTCTTCTGGGTAAGAGCATTCACATGCGTGTTACCTGAAAATGCGACAGCATACTACAAAGCAGACTACTGCGATGATATTCTCCTGTCTTTACAGAACTAGTTTGATGGTCTGTAATCCTCACTCCGTTTTTCTAGTTGAATTTTATCAACTTGGCTCACTGAGCTATCTACAGAATATTTCGTAATCATTCATGTTGAAATCGATGCATGAATTGACATGCGTTTACGCGAACCGGAGAAAACTGGGTTCAAATCACCATATAACATAATACTAACCTCCGCTCTCGGCCGACGACTGCAGTTGTAGTAATTAAAATTCAGGATACTGTTTATCCTTGACATGACCAACTGACTTTCCAAAATCTGAGGCTTCACTGTGCAGTCGGATCATTTATAATCGGATAGAGGACGAAAAATGAAATTTCATCTTGAACGTTGCAGGCATTTCAGTGGTTAAAAGTTGAATATCGCGACTATGTTGATGGAAGAGCATTGTGACTTGAACGCAAGTCCGGTGCATGCACATATACGTATCAAAACATTGGAAAGATGACTTTGCTCAACGAACATCATTATTGCAGTGGGATGTCAACTACCGATGAAGGCACCTACTCCACAGTGGTAGTGGCCTGCGATCCACAGTTCAACCACACCTACGCATTATCACCGTAGTTTTTCCTCTAGTTTTACCTGAGCGAGCGGAGTACAGCAAGGTAGGCTGAGATGAGAACCGCTGACAATAAGCGTGCGTTTGATGTGGGACCGTGGACGTCGTTCTTATGTTCTTAAGACCGCCACTATCATGAAACTGATTAGTCCATTCAGATATCAGGTCGTGAATCCACTCTTTCTCCCGAACCCACTTAGCCTAGCAATATCAATTAAGTCAAAGAGACTGTGTTGAGCAGTGTAGTTAATTGTTGTTTATGGCAGAAACTTTCATTATCTTGCTAAAACGATTCAGAAGGACAATCTGATGGACAGAAACGCATGTCGCTATGTTTCTTTGAGAGAATCGTTCAACCAGGAATCTTAACGTTTTTCCTGTATCAAATGCCAGATGATCGCATTCAACAGAAAGGGATAAACTGTGGTTCCATTGAGAAAGGGGCAGTCTATCGCGAAGTTCATCGGTGGTGTGGAATTTAGAAGTGACGAACTAGTAGTTGTATTCCGTGTCGCTAATGTGCCGCCATTCAGCTGTGTTCAAAGAAATGATGGATTCCCGACGAACAAATCATCCCGGGATTGGACGCATCAAAACATCGGGTTCAGTTGCTTTAATGACAATTATTCATAGTGAATTCGACGGAAAATTAAATCGCAGTGTTGTTTGCACTGCTTCAGCCATCGCCTCATAGGTGTTTGCGGAACACGACTACATTTACTTCATGTGGAAGAACAATCATTCAAATAAGACAACTTGCATGGTAATCTTGATGACTGATCCGTAAAATCAGATGTAAAGAAAAATAGCCGGGGTAAGGAAAAACAATTATCACAATTGCAGTGGTCTACGCAACTCAGTCCGGATTCCAATAGCAGAATAGAGACTTCGCTGCTGTTGTTGATTTCGATATTGTATTTTAGTCTCCATCGGAAACACAAGATAAGGTTTCAAAAACCCACAAAATAACTGACTTTATTCAAAACACAAGTTATTGCACTAATTCACTGTTCTAGATTTAGTGTTTCCTCACAGAAAACGCCAGTTACAGCGGCGTTCTATAGCGAATTTGTATTTCGAGAATGGGTTCAAATAAGGCTATGGAAGAACTGACTGTAACTTACAGCAACCATATTTTCCCAACGAGCTGAATTGTTTGCCATATTCGGCCACCACGTGTAACGTGTGTACAGTTCTTCTGCAGTGGCTTGGAAACGGAAAACTTTTTCGCTATTGAGAAAATTTCCGATTGTACGCCGGACCACTGCATCTGTGAAGTTCTGAATGCGGAAACGTCGTCCCTCCCAACCTAAAAAATGAAGCAAAGATCAGTAAAACGCATGACTATCTAATCATTGTGTATGGAGAAGAACAGTGAATACTGTTTTTCTTTCAATTAATTGGCTCAAATAAAATTAGGATGAAAACATGACGAAACGGAAAAGAAGACCTGTACGACGAATCTCACACATTAATTCCGTCTTTGCGCTTTTTCGTATTCTTCCCCTTTACATGTGTGGTTTTGTTGGTCCATGGTTTATGTACAGAATTGCCTCGGACATAAACATTTCTTGGCATATTGGAAAATATGACTGTGCCCAAATTGATAGGGTACCTAGACCCTCGATCTCCCGGCTTTTCTTTTCTGTTTCATATATTTATATGCATCACTTTCACTAAATTCAATGCAGAAGGTCTACCGTTGAACGTTTTAAGCATTATAATCAACTGGGTTTGATTTCATGAGTCAAATGAAAAGTGAACTTCCTCTGTTGTTCTCAGTCTACTGGGGTTGGTAACCGTCCCGGACTTCAGTAACTACCTAGTTACCGATATCGGAAGCCGGCCATTTCTATGCTGAGTCATTGCTGCCAGTTTACCGACTAGAAAGACTGGCGACACTTCTCCCAGCACTATGCTGCTAAGCCCTGTTGTAAATTTACCTTTGTAAGTGACTTTACTGGGTAGCTGACCAATTTCAATGCTATCTCCGCAATATCACAGTTGGGACAAGGTAAGATGTTAGACGGGCAGATAAAACTGACTTACGAAGAAGATTGCTCAGCAGAAACTGGGAACCTTCATCGTGGGTGACACCGGCCAAAATTGGCAGTGCATCAAATCGACCCTGTTTTCTTTCTTCCAATGGAACTCGTGGTAGAAAACCTGATGTGCCGTCCACCACCGGAGACCAGATAAAGTTTGGTGCCCCGTCCAGTGGAGTGAGACTGAAATGGGGTTGAGGAGGCATGATATTTTTGCAGCATCACATTAAACGTCCTGAGTTCATTGGTGTTAAGTTCCAAGGTTAACGATGTCAGAAGTACAACGGACCTATAAACTTGAAATTATTTGTAAAGAAACAAAATTGAACTCAGGAATGGGAAAAAAATTTCGACTCACTGTCACGCTAGTTCTTCTGGTTACGTTTGGCGTACCTTACCAAATTAACATCATCACTAACTGTTCCAAGGTTTCATTCAGTTGAGGTTGACAACACGCTTCGGTGCGAAATCTCGACGTGCGTCAGGTTTTTCTCACGGACGCCAGACTGTTGGGTAAATGTAAGTAACTCAACTAATTTTTGGCTAGCTAGTCAACCTGATAGGGAAAAAATACAATTAGTGGTGTGAGGATTCAGTATGGTGGTGTTACCGAATCCGTTGAAGTTTCGACCAGAGACATGGTTTTGAATCATCTTTCCCACGTTCTCAGTAAGTGTTCATACTGCTACCGTGCCCCAAAATAGATACCCGCTCTTCAACATATGAGTACACTGCACATTCGCTACTAAATGCGTAATAAACGAATCATGTCATCAAACACTGCACTGTCGAGAAGTTATGCCCAACTTTCGTGTCTTCCGTTAAGAGCAATGGGTAATGAGTAGCAACGAGTACCTGCTCTAATACGAAATTCCCGAGTAAAAATTACCCATAATCTCAGGAAGAATATCGCGCGGCACAACTCACAGTACATATAAATTTTCATATACGACTGAAATGGTGCAATGGCAAATTTGGTTTCGCAGTCATCGAGATGAATACACTTCATCGATGCGCACAGAAAGCAAAAAGGTTTTGTGAAATTCGGCACCAAGTGGTAATAATTTCGTGCTTCAGTGGGATTGGTCATATTGGAAGTAGATATCACCCCGATTGCATTTGACTTTATCACCAAACTTGACTGACCGAAACGTTTTATGGTCCAATTCTTCAGATCTCAAAGTCATAACTAATAATATATCATAACAAACTTTCGGGGTACTGGGTATTGTAGAACGCGAATTTTAGTCAACAGTTATCTTCCCGAAAACCACTAATCATTCCGGTCTCGAATCTATTGCTAGTCAATGACCGCCCGTTCTCACTAGCTCTAACGAAAACGCTCAAGTTAAACCGACACAAATCTCCCCTTACTGGGGGGAACTTGGGTATTTATTGAAGTAGCAAATGCGTATTCGGGCCTGCGGGACTGTACATTTCAACGGTTTTCTGAATCTCTGCTTTGTTTTGAAACGCGGATCACTTATGTGGAATGGTCCGCACACTCGTCATATGGTTCATCTGGTCTGCTATTTACAGTATTGCCGTCCATTTACGACTCAAACTCATTGGGCCCTCGACAGCCAATGAGATAATGCAGTCTCGTTGTGTTTGTGCTGTCGAAACGTGCACATGATTTGCTAACAGTCGACTGCACCTATTGGTTTACTGATCGCGATGCGTCAACGCACGATCACAGTAAGTGGGTTCGTTTGGTTTTATCAAATTCAAGGCAAGATCAGCACCTACTCACATTGGATTATTTTTCAGTTTTATTCGTTCATTACGGTCGTAGACACAAAAGATGATTTATTGGAAACTTGTATTTGTTGTCGAAAACTTTCTACCGAGTCTTTTAAGAGAATAAAATTTAATGAACAAGATGGTTTCACGTGGTTTGTAATCATGAATTTACATAATATATTGCACAAGTATTAGGGAATAAAATCAATTAGGTGGAGGGAGGATGAGAATAAGTTTACTGATGACAACGCTTATGGTTTATGAATAATCCCAAGCCGGATGAACGTGTTTTATGTAAACTTTCATCCGTTTCCATGCCTGCTCCGGAGCAGACAGTGAAACACAGAACCTGCAGAACAACCACAAATTGTTTCTGAGTGCAGAGAATGTGGTTCTGTGGGCAACTTACGCTACAGCCATATTAGACTTACGGGCTCAGTTCTCAAACAGGGCCCGGAAAGCCTCAGTCACGTTTACCGTTTGATTAGAGTGTGTTAGATGCAAAACGATATCGCCGCGGAACTATCTTACCGCTACCGTGAACATATAACCCATTCATCCGGTTTGTGGATATTCGTAGATCGTGAAAGTTGCCACCATTATCCCTTTTCTCAGCTGCTACGGTCTCCTAAGATTTGTTTAATGTGTACTAATGTAATTCCATGATTACGAATTACTGAAATTGATCTTGCTTTTCTTCCTGTGTTTTCGAAATCAGTAATTGTTTTCCAGTTGCTGAGTTTGTTCCGTTGGTGAACACCCGAGCGGTAGTTTCTGGACCGGAATCCACGAATACTTATTTTATCCTGCTGTGATATTGACGATAAACTTTGAAAAGGTTTCAAATCTCCTTGGTCTTCACCACACTTCCACAACGTGCACACCCAGTCCGCTCCGTAAGCGGAAAAGTGCAGTTTTGGGAAAGTGTTGTCAGTAATAAGCATACAGTTTTCGGAATCTAAATTGTAGGTAATCGGAAAGTTACTCGACGAAAAGAGGCTAAATTCCTAATAACTCTCCTTGATGATTTTGAGGAGCTGTCAAACTAGATGCAATAAACTAAGCAAACAAATTTCATTGGATGTGGTTGACTTTTGCGTTGGTGCACGAAGTTAATAACGTCAAAATAGAAAGCACACAGACGATAAAGTAAACTACTGCATGCACTTGTCACACAACAGAGGTTAGTTACGATAGTATTTCTAAAGAAGTATGAGGCTAATCCCCAAGAAGTGCAGTGCTGTGAACGATAATTACGAAAAATGATCATAATATTGGGAACAGAAACGTGATTTGAACGATAGCACTTCAGATGGGATAAGGGACCGACGGACCACCGTAAGTCGATCTACTATGAAGATGAATCAGCGAATATGGCACTCGAATAGGGTTACTCCAACCAAGCAATTAAATATTTACATATTTGATGGGAAGTTGAAACTCACGTGAATATGGTTGAACTACGTCTAACTGTAGTAAGACGACATGTTTTACCAAAAGGTCAATCAATATTGGGGCCTAAGTTGTACGGAAACAAACATCGAGAACTAAAAGGCCAACAGGACATTCTAGAATAGCAAAATATTTAAAACTTTAATGGATTAATAAATCCATTAGGAATACGATCCGATGTGACAAAGTTCACTTTCGATCAGAGTATATTAGATCGATGAGAAAAAAAACGATCCGTATGCCTACGCACCGACGACATCATCTAGAAGAACAGTAAAACGTTTGGTATCAAAATACCAAGATCAGCCATGAAAACCTCAAGAAAAATAATCGCACAACAGTGAACGCAGTATACCAGAAAGAAAGTTCTTCGCCGCTTATCAGTGAGTTACACAATGCCAAAGAAACTTTCCAATGACATGCTTGCTATAAACTCTAGCTCCACATTAGTCCAGATAACCCTTGTTGTAAATACAGCCGTCTTGGTCTCATTTTCAGCTCTTATATGAAAAAATGAGCAATGATAGTGGATTCACGGAGAACTTGTGAAAATTAAATGAAACGTGGACGAGAAAAGATACCATAGTCCATGATGTCCACAGACACTGAGTAAGTGGATTTCTTGGATCTTGTCACGGAACCCCAACGGATTCGAAATGAGAAATTCTGGGTGTCACGAACACAATTTCCAAGATGGAGCACGTGGCATTTCGCATACCGATCAGGAATACTAAACAAGGAGTTATCGTGATCGCGGTCTTTGAACACGAACTACTTGAGAGAATACCCAGTGTTGCACAACTGCAAGTCCATTAAATTAACCTCGTACCTCTATTATAATCACGTTAGTAACAATTGATGCCCTGAAAATTGTGGTCATGGGAACGAAAAATCCGTCTTATTAATACAAGCATAGATCGTGAACAATTGTAAAGCAGCTGTGTGTACTTTGCACGAATTGTGCAAAATAATTGCATGATCACGGTCAGCAGATGGTTTGCACGAAGATATTTTTCATTCCTTGTCCTAAAAGTTACATACGCGCTCAGCTGGAGACTTCAGAACCCTTTGCTTATTTATCGATATTCTCCCCATAAGATCGACTGAGAATCCATCCTTATTAGAAATTTCTAAACATCCCACTATGGGTAAGTCCACCCGAACATATGGTATTACGGGAGAAGGAGATCATAGGTTGCACAAGTATGATGTGTCTGGCCAGAAAATCATGCTTGAATAATTCTCAAAATTTTAGATATAACAATGCTATTTGTTTTATACGACGTAAAAATGTTCACCTGTTACTTCTGCAGAAATTTCTGTCTCAGCAAGAAAAGGATGTTTCGTTAACACAAAATGGAATGAAGTGGTCATTTCCTCCGTAGTTCAAATCAGCCTGATTATCAACACTATCAAAATTTATTTTATTTCTTCATTTGAAATCACATTTTCTCACGGAATTCTAAGTACTGCACTATTGGCTCAACCAAAAAGATGCTATATAAGTATTTAAGTCACGAGTGATGTGCGCATTTCAAATGTGGAATTCCACTCGATGATTTCTGCACTCGCTTTTTGTTACATGCGGCTTCAGTACTCCACATCCCGTGAGCTGTTGAGCACCACGGACATATTAGAACCTCTTTCCTTCTGACAGTTTAAATCCATCCATAATCGTGACAGTTTTGACTATACAGTCTGCTAGAAAACCTAACTCCACCTAATCTATTATAAACAATGGATGACAATCGTTTCTTATGTTTGTTTAGTCGGCCTAATTATGTATGCTGCGGTTGTGTACTCAAGTGTAAGGTACCGATGGATGAAAAAACTTCCACTTGAAAGCTGAGCTCTAATCTTTCGGAAGAAACAAATACAGAACTCGTGAAGATTTGGTCAGCAGGCAGGCATTAATCAGCGTGAAAGAAAACGACACTCAGGCGACGTCCTTCAGGAAGAATCCAAAAGTTATGAAAATCGAACAGGGCCATCGTCACTAGTCAGTACTCATTGTGAAGTTTTTTCGGTATACTGCTCTTGTTAAACGAAGATGACTATATGAAACAACTAGGCTACTAATGGACCCGATATCAAAGTTTCGTTGAAAAAAGAGAACGATGCGTCGAGAACTAGCTAAAAACCACGGACCATAGAAGTAAATCACGCGATGGAACATTGACGGCAATACCGAATATGAAAAAAGGCGAATACACACAGAACATACAATGAAAGGCGTGAAATCTCTTCTGCTGTTTTTTGATAGCGCATGCAGCGTACCAGTGCTGGGGAATCAATCCGAGCTGCGTAAGGTATTGTCAATCTTGGTTTTGCAGACCCGTTGCCAAACTGACCTTCCGGAACGTCTGACGCCGCCGGTGGTTTCCACTGATCTCCGCGCATTGCAGCTTGAGAAGCAGCCACTTGGTCACCCTGCACAGATGGGCAGCCCAGTGCACGTCCAAGCTCAATGGCATAGTACCTGCTACGTACACGGTTCGGATCAGTCACAGCCCAGCAGGATAAATCCGATCCAGACATCATAATTACTTTATGGAACAGATCTGATGCGACCGAATATC
>LUCM01007197.1:11261-30353 GCA_008360955.1 Fasciolopsis buskii | reverse complement strand
TGTCATCTATTATGCCGGCTGATGATCGAGGCGGTAAAAAAGTGTTTCATCGCAGTTTAGTTCTATTCCATGGACTGTTTTCTCTGCTCAGTTTAAATGGACTAAAGGCAAACAATTCAGATCGCTTTAAGGTTTTATACATGAAAGAAATGAACTCTAAGTAAATACACTATCCCACTTAATGCGATTTTGAGTTTCTCTGCTGCCCCTTATTCCATTTAGCAACGATTGGTAAAGTGGTTTACAGCAAGTAGGTTAGGTGAACAAAAATGAAATACACCACAACGAAAAAACAAATTACGCGGAGTTAGGCCGGGATAGTTTAAGCAAACCTAAAACCCAGAGTAAGTGGTGGATTTCCGGAAAACTGTCGACAAAAACTACCATTATTCTGCTATCCTGCGTTTTTGCAGCATGTGGTACAAAAGCAGCAACAAGAGAACTTTCAATATAGCTAAATTTTAAAGTTGTTAACTCCGAAGGAATTCGAACCGAAGCAAGTGGGCAAAATACGACAGAAAACCTTTGTGTGTTCCATCAGGTACCCTGAGAAAAGACCCTACATTTAACAGAACAAACAGAAATAGACGGGACTGTTGATCGGAAAGACCACAAGTGATTTCGTTTATTTGTTGCTAATGATTTGAGATTATCACGGCTTGATATTGAAAAACAGCAATTAATCCGAAAAATACCTTAGTTTATTCCGTTTCCATGCAATACAGTTTCAGCTAAGGCATCAAATGGGATTCAAGGAAAGCGTAAGAAACAATCCATTCGGCCTGATGTTTCGGCAATAAACAACTGTCTCATGTTACGTGGGTGCTTTGCAGACCACTTCTGGTGTTTCGTCAAATTTCTGGATTGTGATTATTGGTTTTCCTGAACGGTACAGTGACAAGTCAACAGAATTAAGCAGATATTTTTACTGTGCTCGAACGGAATTCGTAATAGATTACCAACCAACTGCTTTTGTGTTAATGTGTTCCGGTCTATTATTCTGTGTAAGAAGGTCACGCAGAACAAATGGGAAAACGTGCAACTGCTATATGATCATACTGTGAACTTATCTCAGAGAGTAGCAATAATAAATGAATGAAAATCAACTGAAATGCTTGGTTTGGCATCTTAAATTATATGATCTTTAATGTTCATGATGACCCGATAACCGACTGCAAACCTGTCTTGCACAAAGTTACCCAGAGTAAACCGAAGCCTCGACTCTTTACAAACATCCCCGACCACGCTGCCTTTGTTGTTTCAAAAACTTCAAATAACATACCACAATGCGCATTGCTTTTTCGATACAATCCGAGCTACATTCGGTTTTGTATATGTGCAATTACAATAGAAAAAAATAATTTCGTCATTTTTGCCACAATTCGACGTTTAGACAATGCAAACCCATAAAATTAGTACCACTGGCATTGGTAATCGATCGTGAATAAATTCGAATGTTTTCCAAACCTTGACCACGGCTTGCTGGAGACACTGTGTGCAGCCCAACGCTGGCTGCACCAGCACTTTCTCCCATCAAAGTGATCCTATTTGGATCTCCTCGGAACCATTCAATATTTTCTTTCACCCATCGAATAGCCATCAGTTGGTCCCATAATCCATAGTTCCCCATCGAAGCTTCGTCACCTGTGGAAAGGAATCCTTTTGTTTCAAAGAGGGAGAAAGACGGAAGAGCAGGTGGGAGGTAGCAAGTATATTTTGGTGTTATTGTGAAATATTTTTACTGGAACGTGAAACTTTGTGGATTATGAATTATCCAATGCCAACGTCATGCAATCAATCACTCCATGGTTAAATAGGAATCGAACAGGACCATGTGGCTAACTGGCAAATGAAATTGAAGGTAGCATGCTTCATGACTGATTAATAATATTTTTGTTGTTCAACTGTGAGGTCAAGGATATTTCAATGGGGTTGTAGGAAATCGGAAAACGAATTCGGCGAGTTCCTGCCGCAAAGCCTAATTCTAGAATTGAAGTATGAAAACAACAGCTAGTAAGTCGCCATAACGCCAGCCGCTGGAGCATTTTAACCGTCTAACTGTGGCGATGACAGTTTACGCACTATCAAAGAGTTGGTCCACCGGTGAAGTCACATAACCGCCGACGGGCTGATTGGAGACAATGTCGGTAAGCGGAAATCAAAGACTGAGGCATCGTTTTGCAACATGCGTCACTTATGGGAGCAACATCACCAAGCGTAGTAAGTTCAAAGAGTCTTGCAATAGTTGAGCCTATTAGAATCAGTTCCCTATCGGTCTTCTACTGTCAATGCTTGGAGGGTAAACGGTGCATCTAACGACAACATAAAGCAAGCAACAGCAAACTGGATTACGGATTTATGGAAAGGACTATAGTTTTACTCTTTCGGCTTTGTTGGTTAAGGTATATGTTACGGATATCATACCAACGGGATTCAAGTCGTGCTGTTTGCTGAGCCTAAGTCCGGAGAGAAAAACTGTGTAAAACCATTGGCATGGTTCCAGTCTATCAAATTTTGATGTTTAGGACTGCCCCTGTTGGCTGCTTAAGTTTGCATTTTTGGGAACGCAGACACCCCCAGAACTGTTGGTTAGATATGCATCCGGCATGTCTCAAATTTGCCTAGATAACGGGAAAATTAGTTTCAACTAGTTTTGCAATTCTTTGTTCTCTCACATTTCGCATAACACCGCGGGCTCAGCATCTGTAATAACATATCGATAAGCATACACACTTTTAAAGAGGCAGAAAACGCAAACAAAATATTTCTTCTCAAAGATACCAGGAGTCACTATTGACTATCAGTCATAAAAATCGTACTGGTGATACACAAAAATAAATTTGTTATACCTTCTTCGAATATAAATATGTACAAAACTGCTCAGCGTTATCAGTGTGGCAGCAGACAACCGGACCAAAAATTGACCAAATTCATCGGATCATGCAGTTCATACAGGCGTTGAAATAAAGGACCTTTAACCATCTACCGTCGGCCACAAATATATAAAAATATATACACATGCACACAAATATATATCACATTTTGGTGGGCGTAATCACAAAGATAAGTGCAAAGTGCTGTTTTTTTCTTCGATACCTGTCGTTTTTAAAATCCAGTGGGGCAAAAACGAATATTCTTAAATAAAATCAAATAGAAAGTTAGTTGCAACGAGAGTAGTGCAGAGTCAATGAGCGCTAAACTTCGCTATCATCGAGTATATTTGTTGCAATCAGGATAGAGAAAGCTGCTCCCATCTAATAAACAAGTTAACTAAACCCAATGACTGAGAGATGTTATCTGCAGCCAGTTCGGGCTTGACACTGCCACTATCGGAAGTGTTAGTGATCGGCAGACATCCTTCTGCTTCAAGCTCGTCATCCCAAGTGAAGCCGGAGAAGTTTCTTGTGCTAACGGTTTAGGAAAATTTTTGATCCTTCCCTAAACCGGATTATCTTATATAAAAGAAGGGCCAAGACGGAATGAGGCAGAGTAAGACTTGCTGAGATTTTGCACGATATCATACAGAAAACTGATGACTGATAGATATCTTTGATAGCACGGTGGACCTTGCCATTTAAACGGTTTGTACATGCAAATAAAGTCTTGAGGAAGCACTTTAAATAATTCACTTACCAAAGGGGCCTAGACGGTAGTTGATGGATACGAAAACAACGCCCATGGAAGCCAAAACGTGCCCCGGGTACAAATGATTCGAGCCGCACACGTAACTACCACCGTGAATATGAACTATCACTGGATAACGCGTGGTTGGGTCTTCGTATGTCCGCTGCGTACAGATAAAGTAATGAGATTGCTAGGAGCTGCAACACTGAATTCATTAACAAACTGAGCATACTGCACTTTGTGCAAGGCCTCGAAAATGAGGATGAATGACAAGTTTATTTTTGCATGGCGTATATTGTCATATGATATAAACACTCCATATATGACCGTTTCCTTGTATTTGTTCAGTGTTATACCCGTTGTGGAATAACTCACTTCCTGAAGATCATCGCAAAACTACTCAGACCTAAAAAATACCGTACTTTTAATTAACCGGATAAGTTCTCGTTTGCGGATTCGCCCAGAAATTTCTCGCTCAAATTCTGACTTGTCTAAGTGAGTATCCACGAATATAATCCCCCTCAAAAAGGTCTAACTCTTCTTAACTGGACTCTGAAGCTATTCATCATCTGAGCTTATCCCACATGCTTTTCGAAAATGTTCGATTATATTGATCAGAACTGAGATTTAACGAAACAACAGGGGCAGCTAGATAATGAGGAAAGCTATGTTCCCCAGTACAAAACTTCCAGTTTGAAAAAATGCACCATAAGATGCAAACGAGGTTGATTCAGGTTACCCCAAATTACGAAGCACCTGGTACGTATGGTTGCCTGAATTGTCTGAAATAAAATTAAGGCACTGGATACTGGGCTCGATGGTACTGCGTGATAAGTCAGTCACCGGACAGCTCCAATCTAGAGGCATACTTTAATTCGGTTCAGTCCGTACATTCACTAACCTTACTCCTAAGTGCTCGGGTTTCAGTTGACGACCCACTGCTCCAGCTACTCAAATGGAAATCAAAACGAGGAAAATTAAGATGGACTAAAATATGATAAGCTGAACAGCTAAGCAGAAGAGAAGAGACTTTGGATGCAAGAGCGCCACTGAACGCGGCATTGATCAATATCATCCATCGTCTCCAACATGGCAAGTAAATTGGTTGAAGGTTTTGTATTTTTGCCCTGTCGTCGAATGTCTCTCTCGACCTATCCTCTAACCATTACCCCCTTAAAAGAACGGTGTGTAACGAGGTAATCGTTCTGGGGTCGTGCGCAAAAGATGTTTCAAGTAAGCACATTTGTTCTGTCATTATACATTAATCATAGCTTTAGGCACAGATGCAGCCTATCCCTATACCAGTGCGCCACACAAAAAGTCAGATAAAAGACAGCTCAATTCAAGGGGGCTGGCCACCTGAATTTAAGCCCCTTTCAATGGTACCCAAATAAATTTCTTGTAGTCAGGAATTGCTTAACGCATGTAAAAACAAGCGAATGCTTTTAAATGCAATCTAAACTAGATTATCTCCCCAAGAAAAGAACAAGGTATAAAAAGGTTAATGTTTTTAAAAGTCAACTCAATTGTGGTGGAAAACATAAAGTCTTTCAAGAAAAACCCAGTTGGTCACATGATGTTTTCTCTTATTCTAAGATTTCCGTCATAATTTGAAGCAGCACTTCCGGGTATTTTGTTCAAGGGGAATAGGCGATGCCAATCAGAAAAACGGTAACAATGAGCTATGTGATACAAGAACGTTAGATAGGTAACTCAGCAAGGCAGTACCTACTGCAACAATGTTTCCAAGTTGCTCAAAAAGTTACACCATATTTCTTACTGATACCATGAGACTGCTGAAACCGGAATGAAATCCGATGGGAAACAATGCCGTTCAGTAACTTCGATGGTATTAAATAGCATGTAAAGGTTACCTAAGTTCTTGTTTCCATTATATCACTGCGTCGGCAGTAATTAGTGATAGTCAAATGAATTATTTGCTTGCCAAATCAAAGGTCAGTGATCTGAGCCTTGCCGCCAGCAGTAATTTTAATGGTATACGAAAGTCTTCCATCGCCTGTCCCGCTACCGCCTCCAACCTACTAAAGCCTCATACGGCCCTCCATAGTTTAGGGCCAAAATTACCAGTTCCGTCCTTTAGCATTTTGGGAAGGAAACTAAAGGAGCGTCCCCATTACAATGATCAAAATCTAAGAATACAACAAAAAAGTCATTAGCGCCGATGTAACTCACATACTTTGCACGTAAGACAAAGTGAGATCGCCGTAAATAAATTTTCAGTCCCTCTACCAATAAGCTTGGGAATCGGTTGATTATGCCTACGTAAAAAGCTAAAAGTAATCTTTGGGAGGGAATGAGCCGCTTTTGTTGCCCAAACTTACTGCAGTTGGTATTTTCCTACAGCCACGATTACACAGCCTTCTACCAAACTGCCCTCCAGCTATCAATAAATCACAGTGACATTCTACAGAAGACGGACGTCTTAGCATATTTAAAACTGAACACTTACTGAGGAAACAAATCACTAATCCACTCGATTCGCGCTGATACGTCCAGGTACTTCCGATTGTCATTGGGCAATAAAGGCGTGAAATATAAACTTATTACAGTCAGACGGTGAACCCACTGACGCATCGGGATGCTAATGCACTCCTAAAGTTCGATCAAATGGTTGAAATATTTTTAACCATGCTCTTTTGAGCACCACAGACCTAAAAATTGGCCTATCGATAAATGCCGACCCAACAAGACAAATATTTCCTCGTATTCAAAGCGCGTGGAAGTATGTTTGAGTTGCGTCGCGTTCCATCTGGAGCAACGAAAAGTGCCTCACGCTTTTAAAGGGTAACCTACCAAATAATCGAAACCACTGTCAGCAGCTTCCACCGACTTTAATAAAGTTGCTTTCTATGATTAAAATGAGAAGCAGTATAACCGAACCCTTGCAGCTCTGCTAACGATAGGCATGGGTCAGCGTTTTATGCCAACAGCAGCGCGGCCGGAATAAAGTTGATTATGTTTTTGGGATATCAGAATACCAACAGGTTTATGGGATCCGATCCTGCAGATTCAAATCACTGCACAGCTTGCCACTTCTGAAAGACTTAAATTTTCAACAGACAAGACAACGTTGAAAAATCCTTTGAAGGATGTACCGTCGCAATCCATAATGTTTAGTCACTTTTTGCACTTGAGACGAACGCCATAGATCTTCCACACAACGGGCGATTAGTTGCGTCTTTTTCTAAGAGGGTAATATCTGGTGAGAGACATCCTTAATCAGCTGAAAAGAAAACCCATACCATCGCTGAAGTTATCCAAAGTGCACATTTAAAATTAACCGCAAATCAGCGATAGGTGGCTTCCATGTGCAATATACACTTTTGGAACAGGAAAACTAATAGCAACATAAATTACTGGCGGTACTAGCTATCTTTTTACAGTTCTTACACGTTATTCCGTCGCATCGAGAACATAGTTTTCAACATATTTATCCCTTGCTATTGAGCTTTTGTAAGTAATCGTTGCTGGTCAGGCGGATAAGATCGTGGTAGTTGGGGATGAAGGTT
This sequence comes from Fasciolopsis buskii, assembly GCA_008360955.1. NCBI lineage: Eukaryota > Metazoa > Platyhelminthes > Trematoda > Plagiorchiida > Fasciolidae > Fasciolopsis > Fasciolopsis buskii. The sequence continues at coordinate 23,199 of LUCM01007197.1, read as the reverse complement.
GCGGGTCAGAATCCCCCACCACCGGTCAACTTTCTTACTTGACATTTCTCTATTGGCACGACTCTCTTCCTGACAAAATTTTGTACACTGTCATTTTATTAATGAAGAAAATAAGTAATAAAAGGCAAAACATGCTCCGGAAGGTTTTGATGAATCCCTTTGTTTTCCAGAAGCAGTTTGCTCGGCGAAACTTTACGACCAAGGAACCTCCAATTTCATTGCTGAAATTATAAAAACTAATATCGGCTGTCCGATCTGTGCCAAATAAAACCCTGGATTTTACAAAACATTAGCAAAAAGAATAAAGTCAATCTTAATATAAAACTTTGAAGTAACACATTCAAGAAACCACTGTTTTTGTCTACCTGTGCTAACTACTCACCCAAAACTGTCGATGAATATTTCAAACTCCTAGTTGCCTTTCTTTGTTGGGACAAGACTGTGTTTATAACCAAAGGGGAATTTCGCTAGCTGTTGTTTCTATTCAATATGCCCCCTTAGACCCGGCCATACCACAAAAACTTAGTTACTTTGCAAAACTCGAAATATCTCTTGATTACAAAGGAAACTGTAGTGAGCAGAAACGAAAGATTATCACTCACAGTGTATTGGACAACTGGAACTTCTATACGATACCATGTAACGATGCATCTTTTTAGATGCCAAAATAACAGTTCTTTCAATCGCTGAATGAGAAATTATTTCCTTAGGTGCGTTGAAGTTTACTCTGTCTCTCCCCCTCTGTCTGTTGCAATGTTAGAAACGTCATTGCACACGAACACCTGACACATTGTGATAGGAAGTCCACTTCTGTGGTACCGTTACTAAATTGGCTCACTGTTTTCGAAGTGATCCTTAGGAGACACAACATTCCCCAAAATGCGAGCCTGTTATGGGCAAAATCGAGCTCATTGGATGCAACTCAAGATATGCTCATGTGAAGATGCCAGATGAACTTCGGAAAAATGTATCTGTTTAAGATATTGCTCTGAAAATACAGTAATTCACTGAGTTTTGCGAGATATATACTACCGGACGACCGTGGTAACACTAAAGAACTCATTTACATGAAAGTAACATGCATGCATATTTCCGCTATCATGCAACTAGCATCAGAACGTGATCAAAGCAAATATGAAAGAACATTTTCAGGTCATTTAGTTAAGACTCAGTTTTATATAGATAAGTAGTGCTACGGGAAATAGTCAGTGACATAAGGAAAAGTTCTAACGGCGCATAGGAAATTCTGGGTAGTAGCTTATCAATCATTATTCGCCATGCTTGATTCAGTGGGCAGCACAGTCTTGGTTGTCCCGCATGGCGACCAATGCAACACTAATTTTTTGTAACCGTAAAACTCGTTGAAAGCGATGAATGGAAGTAAGTCCACTAAGCAGGACAACCATTAGGGCTCTCGACCAAAGTCTGGTTGCAAAGCAGCAATAAATTTGGGTCAAATATCCTTCAGCTAGTTTTACCGACCGATTGGCCAACTCAAACCAAAGCCTAACCTAGATATCTGTGGCATTACTTTGACGCGCACCTACCCACCAATCTCACAGACCAGAAATCAGACATCCGGTATAGCTCTTTGTTATAAGAACTAAAATGCCGCTTTAATGTGCTGCTCAAAGTGGTTGCTTCCTTTAAAAAGCATCTAAAAATCCCTATTAAAACAATTCAAGTAACACAAAGTTTCAGGCATTTTGTGGTAGCTCTGAAAGTAGACTGGGTGGTTCTGAGCAGCGTAAATCAACTGAGAACGAAAAGAATGTTTTCGCAATCTTTGTCATGATAAGGGTTTGAATAAACTATATACTAAGCCATGAAATTGAAAACTTTACGGATTTGGCCGGAATATAATTCGTTCTTGTTGGACTTTATTGTTAATTTTAGATAAATTAATTTGCATTTCACTGCAGCGAGCCAAAGCAAACTGTGTCATTCTAGTTTTTCCTGAGAAGCCGTAAAATGCAGACTTGAGAATGCGGTTACAAATATGAAAAATACAATTCCAACTATTAATGGCCGTTCAAGCACCAAATAATTGATTCTTCATGATAAATTCTATGTTTCTAAACCCCATGTGGGTCTCACTTTGCAAAAGCCTTTCAGCTTCTTTTCACTAATGTCGCCGGTGAAATTTCACATTTGTGACAAATGTATTTGCATCTACCTGGAGCAAAGATTGGAGAATCTCGGCAGCTAACAAGGTGCAATTTCATTCTGTTTCGCGCTTTGCTGTCAAACTTTAAGGCCCAGAAGGGAATCACTACTTTTCTTGTCTGGACTTTTACTATTGTTGGTGTCACCTTCTTACGTTAATTATTGCTTATTTTCCAATGGTTAAATGTGGTCTATTCATGTAAGCCCCACTTCCATGAGCCCTTTTAGCCCATCGAAGAGAATTACGTCACTTTGTCAAACACTTGCCAAATGCTGATTGCAAAATGTGGTTGTACTGCACCTTTACCACAATCCTCATTGTCTGGTCCCGTAGCATGGTCGTTCTGTTGGACAATCGGCAAACCAGCATCAATTAAGCTCATCTCAATTGTTTAATGGTATGCACGCAGCTCCGAGTTCTGCTATCAAACAGGAGCTTTTCTTGAAGTTCAGACCTCGTTTTTCTTCAAAAATAGGTCAAATGTACACGAAGTTTTAACCAGCCCGGTGGTAAGGGTATGAAACAATTCCTTGACGCTTAACTCCCTACGAAGACAAGATTGACGGCTGTCTACATCCTTTCTAGCTTTGTAAATTCCATAGCTATACACCGGAGTGCAGCACTTTTACAATTATCATTTGTGGGTACATATCGGATAACAACCAAATGAATGAACAAAGACCATCAGTGTATGTGCTTTTATTCCGCGGACAGCCCGGCAGAAACTCATCATCATATAATGCCCGTCATTTTCTACATATACTCTTGTCACCTGTACGGAGCTTCAGCGTTGCTTTTCGGCCGGCCACGTAGCTTGCAGTTGCTTCCAAACAAACTCGACATGAATCTATCGTGCCCCTTTAGAATCGTTACTGGACTGTTATCTGTTCAACTTTCCCATCAATGGTTTCAAAAGACATCTCTGGAAAGGCCCTGTGAGGTCCAGTGAGAAACTTCGCTGCTTGGAAGTTTCCTAAGACACTCCTTATCTCATAAGTATGAGATAAATGAGAAGCTAAAAACCACCTGGTGTGAGGAAACTTCGTTTGGAAAAATCAGCGTTTAATATTTTCACTAACGTCATCTCTGTGAAATAAAATTATATACCACGAGGTTAAAGTTAAATAATGCAACAAACCAAGCTCATCTGTGAATATACGCACCTAAGGTTGACCTTTCGGAGAAAACGTTTTTAAGAAAAGGTCCAGCGCAAAAGTGCACATCCGAACCCATGGCGAAATACAGAATTATTCAGCAACTAAGTCGGCGCTGCATACGAAGAAATAATTATTCAAGAAATCGTTAAATGAAATCGAACAAAAATAATTTGGCTGCGCTAATATACACAAGCACATACGAAACTATATATATATATAGTTTGGATCGAAACGTCACGATAAACGTATTAACTCAGTGTACGCCTTCTCAACTCTAAATATATATATATATGCAATCCAAAGTAATTTAAACATGCGTCGCCAGATATTTTAGGCAAAATTCACTCACATTAGGATAGAATATGTTTAAGTAAAGACAGTCCTCACTCATTGGAGGAATAACCTTCAGAAATGCCTTCAAATATCCTTCATATTGCATACAGGCTGGCCTCAAAGTTTTCGCAAACCACGGGTACCTCGTATCCAGGTAGGCTCCGACTGGATTCTGGACAGTTACGAAAGCATAAGTATGAAAATTTACATGCCCTAAAGCGTTGGTCTCCGATCGGCGGTGCTGCAAATGGAATTCCTAAAAATTCGTTCACCAGTCGACCACGAATTGGTGGCCACTGCGACCATGTGTAATCGTAATTAATCCATACAGACGAACCAATAAAGGTACCGAATCCAGGCCTTGAATATGATTAGTCCCAGTTTCTTACTTCGGTATATTTATAATGACGTCATCAGGGGATGGACCGAATTTGTTTATTTCCGGTTCATGAGTGAAACGTTTATTCGGCAGTGGCGTAAAAAAAGGAACTTTGTATGGGTTAATATGCTCCTCTAAATTCCACCAGTTCTGACCATATGAAGCGTTCCAATAGAACACCAAAAACCATAGGGTACAGTGCCAATATTTATGCATCTAATGTACCTGGCGAACCATAAACTAGCTCCCGTGAAGCGCATGAAAGAATTTTGAACCTGTGTGTCAACCTAGATCGGCTACAGTGATGCAGTCAAAGTTATCAATTCTATTCAGTTCTATTTTTACAAGATAATTTTTGGCGCCCGCCATTTGAACCCAAAAACGTATTTTACCGGTTTGAGTTGCGTTTACGCATCCACTCTTTCCAGGTTTAGCCCTAAGAGACTCTTCGTAAGTAACAAAAGGCAGAATAACTCAGTTCACCCTCACGGTGACGGATATTTTCCGGGTTTCATGGGGTAAACCTATTAGTTCTCGTGTAGGCTATTCTCGCCCATTCGTGAAAACTGTCACCCCGAAACACTGATACCGACGGGGGCCACCGGTAACCTGTGACACATGGTTGAGCGACCGATTGCCTTAACGCGGATCTCTTATTACGTTCGCCTGCCCTCAACAGTTTTGATTCCCTAGGCGTCAATCTTACCGGCCTTTATGCGATCGCGACACCGGAAACCTAGACACTGAACACATACAAGGGAAAGGAAGAAGGAAGCTGTAGGAGGTTCAGTTGATTTGGCAGGAGCGTGCGAAGGGGGCATGCGTAAGCAATCCTCGAATGGCAGACACGCTAGGCTTTCAACGTTCGTTTAAATTAATCATCCGAGGGAACAAACGCTTGCTGTATTATAAGATAGCTGCGACTTTGACCAAGTGATGATGCGAAACACGGATTTGTTCCTCCGGATCACTTGTTCAATAAAACTTCGACCGCCCAGCGCGGTTGCCACTTGTACTTTGCCCACGCAAGCCCCGCTTGCTTGCTCCTATCAAAATGCACTCAACCTGCTACCGGTCACGACTGTCTATCTCTTGGAGCGGACAGTTGTCAGGGTTTTCAGGATGTAAATCTTACAAGGCCGAGTAAATGTGGCATACAATTGCTCACAACGGTCAAGGACGAGTAAATTTTATATCAGAACCGCGTTAGGAATGTCAGTCCTACAGTGGTTACTTGCTGTTCAGGTCACTTCGGATTTTCCGGCATAGGACCAAAGTTTAACCTCCAAGCACTCGTTTGTCCAGATTGGCGTACTGTTGGCCTCCATCCGTTGCCCCCAACACCACGGGTTCTTTCGTTTTATGCACTGGTACATAGGGCAGAGGACCATGTTGCAAAGAGCAATAAACCCAACGTTCGGCGGTCCTTTCACTTATATGGTTTAGCACAAAGAAACCTAACGGAAATTAACGTCAACTTTTCTATACATGCAGCTCTCGCGTCCCACCGCCTTCGATATTTCAGGTTAGAGATACAATTGCAATAAGGTCAGGATGATCTGTCAGTTTGCTTAGAAATCAAAAAAAGCCGTCATTAATTCAAGAAGTATGGAATTTATCTTCTGTTTCACAATAGAAGGTGAAAAATACTGGAATCTACTGGTTTTTTGTTGCTTGCTAGCTTGTGGCCGTCGACGGATAACAATTATCCATCGCCAAATACACTTGAACCGTTTCCTGGCGCCCACCACCTGGTTTGGAAAACTTTCTCATTTCTTTGCGGAAATTGTAACTAATGAGGGCATTTGCATTAGGTCACTAATTCACACGAAATGTGCATTTTTCAAAAACTTCTGCCCATTTTACTCTAGGCTGGATCACCCTAAACAGTCCGCGGGGTGCCATCCGTGTTAGGCGGCGAATGGGCGATTTTGAATAGCTGATTGCTTATCATACCAAACAGAACAAACTGAATTAAACGTGAGCATCGCTATGGGTTATAGTAAATTATTGTATCAACGCTGCGTCATTCTACAACCAAGTTTTAGACGTTCAGGTATTTATAACATTGTTCCACTTACTTGCCAAAGCCGTCTGGCCCAAGAGACGCAATCTCCAAAACAATTCGGTTTTGCCTTGGTCAGATTATCCACCAAATTTTCCAGCATGAGCAACTTCTCCGTGCTGATGTCAACCAGGGCATTTGCCACAAATCCAGATGGATCCTGGGACGATCAAAATGCATGTTTGTAAGTAGATGGATTGTTTGCGTATTACTTGTGAAATGTCAAAATTTAGCATGTGGGCAGCAAGCTAGAGCGATGGTTGGCTGATGGTTATCATGATAACCGTTTTTTATGTTAGTTGATGTTTTACGAAACGTTCTTAAAGATTCAGGAAACACAGCTCGATCTTCAAATTCAAAATCTCCCACCAGAACTCCCAAATAACTTCCTTGAGAAGTCCAAGGGTTCTATGCATCAGATGACAGTGAAATTGGTCAAAGTCAATTCCCGAATTGACCATCAAGCAGATCTGATCTTTCGCTCTCACGGGGTTGCTTGTCCACTAAATTGATCTGCTTATCAAGTCGCACTCCGAGATGCACTCACCGTGGATTGGCCTAGAATTTTGGTTTCGGAGTTCCTGGTCTCCTTCTTTTGGCCATTTGATACTGAAGGGAAACGTGACACACATTCGGGCTGCTCGCTCGGAGGTTCGTGCAACATGACACTTGAATTGGAGACAGCCGTGCAGCCGGTGGGTTCAGTCATCAGTCAAAAGTTCTGACACTGTCGAAAAATTGAAAATTGATGGAGAGCCAGGGTTCTTGGGGATTTAGCGAGGAATAATTTTGTTGGGCGTTGCAAGTAGTTTCTCTTCATTCGTTTACAAATCGTGCGAAAGAACTTGGACTACTTAGTGTCCAACTATTTAAGGTACTACCAACTCTGTTTGGAGCATATTCATGCGGTTAACCGTCGTACAAAAACAAAGAATTAGATTTGAATAGTTTTTTGAGACCCCGTTAGCTAGTTTTGCTTGTGGCTTTGACACAGCCATTTCTTAAGCGAAAGAAAGGTGGTCCGTCCGCAGTTGACAGCCCATTCAGCACTTTCATCTTTTTACTTAGGTCCCATCTGGGCTGCCTACGCTTTGGAAAGAACCTCCCCTTTGGCCGATTACCAATAAAGGTATTCTATCTCGTTAGGCTAGCCATCATTCTAATGAACTTCGTTTATATCCTGTTAAATCTTTCGCCAACAAACGTGTCTTCGGTGGACCATTAATAGGTCCTCATATGCTCGAAAATCATGATTCAATCCCGCTGCCAGCCTTTTTCTCGTAAGCGCTGACCAATCAGTGCGGGCCTGCTTTAAGGATAATAATCGTAGTTGTACGCATTTTCGGTTGAGGAAACGAGCTCTCATCGAATGGAAAAATTAGTGATGAGCGATTGAGGCGAAACAGAAACAAAGAGAACAGAAGTGCAAAAACTAAAATTTCGGAACAGCTTTTTTGTAAACAATAATGGTACAAAACTAGTTGAATTTACGCAAGTTTACACCAGTTTACCTGGTTCGCATGGACGGTGTAATTGCATGACATTCGAGAGTGTTCAGTCCGGTGAAGTAAAAGAAACGGGACTTAAAAATGGGAGATGAGTAATGAAAACGGCAGAACCGGAAGAACCAAATTTAAGCACCAGATTAGCGGGTAAGAGATCAAATTTTGATTCAGAACTCCACCCGTTAGGAAAGTGGCATTCTGTTTTTTTGAGTTCCAGATAAAAAGAAATACCGGATGTCCCGCGGTGACTAGGTTGCTTCAGGAGTTAGCAAATTCGGCAACCGTGAAAGGGGTGATAGTGTGGACTATGATGTGTCATCCACAGGCGATGATTCTCTAAAGTAGTAAGTTCCTGCCGGTATTCATATCAAAAGCATCTGTATGATCGCTTTGATCATCTAACCAACTACTTGATATCTCCATAAGATGACCTTTAATTTTCTGGAAAATTTGGGACTGGTTTCGGATGCACCGTTTAGGAATCCGAACCCGTTTGCTGTGCTTGGCACAACTTCGTTCAAATGCGATGCTGCCCGCATTGCTAAGTTGCAGCCTCAAATTGGCACCGTTATTTTTCTCTCGAGGGAAACTCCATTGGAAACAAATTATATCACGCTTGGTGGGTTGCTGGCAGCGGCAAATACAATGCTATTGTTTACTTCCTCCATGCAGCTGGTAGTCGTTGTTGCCTTCTTTTCATTAATAACCTTTCTTTTATAGGTATAGCACACGTTGTGTGCAACAGAGTCAATAATTTACGTTGGAACTCGGTTCACAGCTGATAACTGTTCAAAAGACGTTATATCTGTTAATAGAGTCAGTGTCACATGACATACTGCCTCGGAGGGTATAGATCTGAAGATAGCTGGTATGTATAAATTAAGGTCAGATGAAATACAGAGGGAGTTACCATTGACAAGAATTCGGGCTGGTGTCATGGTTAGTCGGCAGGAAACTCCGCTGAAATCGGACGTCTCCCAATCCCAGCATCGTGGAAATTGTAAGCTTAAAGTTAGAAATGCCACTTGACCACCCATGAGTCTAACTGATGACATTCGAAAGACAGCCGGAAAGTTATTAGCAAGTTTTCAGGCAGCACCATATTTTCATTGAATGCACTGCAAACGACATTGGATAACGATTAATTTATCTTATACGTTATTGCCGCGGGAGAGACGGGGATGTTATATGGAGGTGCGTAGTGTCAGTGCCGAAAGTTGGCCATAACAAAACACACGAGGTACCAAATTTTTTGGACAGGATAGCCGAGTCTTGATAGATGGCGTCCTATTAGAAGCAAGCCACGCGCGAGATACCCCCTTTTTCCGGCTTTGGTATTAAAGATGCAGAGCTGCAGCATAGCATGAAATCATTTGCTTTACCAATCCGACTGTAATACTGTTCACACTCTCAAAACAATTGTCCACCGTTTACCTATAGACCTTTGAGGGCGCTAGTCTGTGGAAGAGCAAGAAAAAAGAAGAGTTCGGAGAATCCAATTTAGAGGAACTAACGGATTCTACTGAAGCACAGGCGTGCGTTTTCAACAGTCGTTTTGGCGAAATTAATAGGCACAGCGGCAGAATTAAAGAGATGAATGGCACTACCCATGGTGGCAGATAAAGCGACAATGTCAGGCGACATACATAGAGTAGCATACATAACACCTCTCCAGGTGAAGACAAAAAGCCAGCGGGTAGAATATGTGTTGAAGCATACGGGTTTGTGGAATGCCAAAGTTTCGAGGAAGTGGTATTCAGGAGGGTCGGGATGCGGGGAAGAAGACCAGTACCTGTTCTGTCTGCCCGAATGAATCAATTCTGGCCAAAGAAAAGGAAGCTGCAGGAAGAACTGTGGCAAAGGTACTGGCCATCGGTCATTGCATACAAATGGAGGGTTAAAATTAGCAGTTACAAAGAGATAAAAGGGTGTTAGTGTGGAACCGTGACAACCTGTTGAATCGGTGCGCCCAGAGGCTCTACCGGTTGATGTGATGCCAAAAGGGACCAGTGAATTTCTAATCTTTCTGGCTTACGCGTCAGATACAACCTTGGTCATTGACTAAACGATTTGGTATGCTGAAGAATCCAGGAGGCTCACAATTACCAATGTCTGGGTCTTTCAGGAGACCAGATAGACGAAATCCCCTGGGTCTCCAGTGGATTGATGACCATGTGTCATTAGAATTTTTTGAGGTGTTCACTAACACTCAAAAGATTTGACAAAGTGCATACTTCAAACGCATGGACCCGTATGTTCAAACTGTGCACTTGGACGTTTACTTCGAACAATCGTAAAACTAAACTGATTCAGCCAGGTTGTTCCGTGTAGTAGCTTATTTGACAGGATTCAAATTTAGGCTAAGAGTTCTAAGAGGCAGATGACCAGGAGGCGGTGGCGGGGAGGTAAAGGCCGTGGGTTTTGTACGTAAATACCGCGGGTTCGAACCCTTCTACTGTTGGCCAACTTCCCCTTTTGGCAGCTGTCTGCTGGTCACTGCCCCCGTTCATAAAAATGATGTACACTATTGTCTCAATAATAAAGGATTTAGAAGATAAAAGAAAAAGGATAACTGCCGCAGAGTTTCATCATTCCTAAATGAACGTGATACGTCTATTGCAAACAGAAGATCCTCAACAAGAGGTAAAAGATCCCGATAACAATGGGGCCGCTCGAACTAATGGACGCCGATTGTTGGAGCCCAATCCCGTATCAGTTGAAATGTTGTTCACCGTTGGAGGTCAGTTGCAAAACAGAAAAGCAGTATTTGAAGCCAAACGTCGGGTCATATCGTCTTGCAAACTGCACGGTATGGAACTCATAATTACGCAATGCTATGCAATAGAAGTGGATGGCGGCGAGAATAATCCATCATATGGTGAGCAGCAAATGCTTCGGACGGCAGACGCCAGGGCCGAATTGAAGCATTTAATTTCTAGTCACCTTCCCCCAAAAAATTAAAGTGAATGTTTGAAGGTATTTTGAGCGCTAAGCTTGGAGTTTTGTTTCTAAACCTTTCAACGCCAGCAATGAGCAATGAGCAGACGACGAACGTTCAGTTCGTTCTCTATTAAAGTAGCTCTTCCACAGATTTGGCATTGACCTCAGAGTAATTCGGCCTTGAAGGCTACACTGGCTCTGACGTTAAAACAGCGGTGTTGATAACTTTAGCAGCCCCATTATTTTATCAATAACAATAATTTTAGGAACGTTACGAACATCGGCAGGGGCATAATTACAGCTGTTTGGTTGTAGGAAAGGAAGACAGAATTCGCTAATGAATATCAGGACCATATGTTGCAAGAAGTTTAGCGAAAAATTGATGAGCCATGTATTGCATTTAATTGTGAATTTGATCGCAAAACTTACCTTGAGAAAGACTACCCACGGTAGTCCAACGGGTGGCACATCAGATCTAACAACATTGCTGTTATTAACAGTATATCATTCACAATATTGCATTAGCTTGAAGTTGCTCTGAGGCTTCGCATCTCTAAAAATTTCACGCTGTCCAATCCGTACAAATTTTTCAATTCAGGAAATTGCATATTTCGTCTAGTTCAACATGGCTGTTAATGGAAATAGCATACTAGATGTAAGCCGTCAGAAGCTCTCTTGAACGTCATGTGTTTACATAGTCTAAAACGTAAACCGCCTCCAAATTGAACGTGTATCCTTCCCAATTCTCTTCGGCAGATTTCAGTAGAAAAGGAGTATCTCCGTGTGGCAGGTTTGTGCTCACGAAATCATAGAGCAAATTTTCTTCAGTTTTATCGACGTGGCATTTGTCGCAGTCGTGAAGTTTAACCTCGTGGATAAAATTTTGTTCTGTCGTCGCTTCGAGATTTTCTTTAATTTTTCAAATAAGTGTTCGCAAGGTTTTTGTGGGTTTATAGTCTTGTGGTCCGAGCAATACTGCAATAACTTTAGTTACCATTTTGCTGCAGCGGAGCACTGTCTTCTTCTTCGATTATGCTCGTTCACTTTCGTCGTCGTTCACCCGATTGCGAGTATTCTGATGAAGGCTTATAGCAGCTGTTTCTTTGAAACAACTTGAAAAGATAATTTTCCTGCACTTTTTGCTTCTCAGTTGTGCTGCAGTGTTTTCTCTGTTGAACGGTGCTTGCTCCAGGGAAATTTTGTGACCATTTCATGTTGTCTACGAAAAATCACTATTCCTTTAGGCATTGACGTTTCTGGAGTTCCGTTTTGCATCCTTCTCAGTAAGTTCACAAAAAGAAGTTTCTTGTTAATCATTACCTTCATGTTGCTCTGGATCTCGTTTGGAAAGTTGCTGAATAGTTTTTGCACCGTCTTAGTATCAGAGCAATT